>PVKU01011338.1:0-44166 GCA_004027475.1 Anoura caudifer | reverse complement strand
TTATTATATGAAATGTTAAAGGGACTTATCTAAGAAAAAGAAGATAAAAAATATGAACAGTAAAAAGACAGCAAACTCACAGGTATTAACAACCAGACCTAAAACAAAAGCCAACTAAGCAAACCACTACAACAGGAGCAGAAGCACAGAAATGGAGATCACATGGAGGGTTAGCAATAGGGGAGTGGGAAGAGGAGAGGGGGGGACAAGGTACATAGAACAAGTAGCATAGATGGTAGGTAGAAAATAGACAGGGGGAGAGCAAGAATAGTGTGGGAAATGTAGAAGCTAAAGAACTTATGACACATGGGCATGAACTAAAGGGGGGAATGTGGGTGGGATGGGGTGTGCAGGGTGGAGGGTAATGAAGGGGGGAAAATGGGACAACTGTAATAGCATAATCAATAAAATATAATTTAAAAAATAGTGGGTGACTATATTGCAAAATGGTTGGATTTTTAGCATATATGGGACCTCATGGCTTGTCTAATTCATAGAAACTTAAACATTATTCCTTGATTTAAACTATGTTGTTCAGAATGCTATAGAAAATCTGATTGTGGGTATCAAAAAGAGCAACACTGTGACAAAGCTCAATCTGTTCTAAATGTCTTCATTACTAGTCCTTTCTCTATTCAGCAGACAGGGCTAATAGACCACCTAGTATCCATCCTCCCCTTCTTCCTTCCTGCAACAACCTTGATGTGCTGAAGGACAGTAGAGTGCCTACTTTAAAACCCGTTGTTCTCCCTGCCTCCTCTCCCAGCTGTGGCGAGTGAGCTCCAACTGCTGGCCCTGGGAGAGCAGAGCTTCCAGAAGACAGTTTTTGGAAAACCATCCTTCATTGTTACCTCATCTTTCTACCTGGCAAGGTCTTTTAAAGTTTGTAGCTGCAAGGTTTTAGTTTATGAATGTGACCAAGTGATGACACAGGGCAATGCAATTGAAAGAAGAATTTGTTAGTTATGATTTCTGAGACAGGGACACAGTGTGCCACTCGGGAAGCACCTGGTGTGGGCATTGGCAGAGGACAGGAATGAAGAGAAAGCCTAGGTAAGAGTCTTCACTGGGAGTTTCCGCAGGAAGCACAAGGCAGGCTGGGAAAGCAGCTTAGGATCCCCCCCCCCATTAGAATGGTGTCAGTGGGCTCTGGGCTCCAAGGGGGACTCTGGTTGCTGGGTCCCTGCCCTGGGTGATTTAGGGCAGGGAAGTATTAGCTCGGTGTGTGTGAGTTAGATAAGAAAGCAGTTGTGAGTACAGACTCAGGCTCACATGTAAAAGATGTCACTAAGCCAAGGCCTTTGCAATCTCTTAAGAATTAACTAGCCCTGGAAGGAGCATTCTCTCCCTGGCCAGCAGTTTTTGAAGATGTCAAAGCTTCATAAAACATAGACAGTAAAATGCATCATTAATACAAAACACAGCTCATAATCACAAAGACAGAAGCCACAGTCAGGGAACTGGAGCACAAAGGTGACAGGAGCTCGTGTCCTTGATGGCATCTCATGTTTAGGGAGCCACTGGTCAGATTTCCTGTGACATCAGTCCGATAACCCCTTCCTCATGGGTCTGGGGAGGCTCAGAGCCAATGTGTGCACAGCTGACTCGCCAGCACTCACAGCCTGTCGTGCCAACGCACACCCTGCGCCTGATGAAACCTGAGCACACTGCCACCAGACGAAGCACCACCCAGATGGCAGGACTGATGTTTTGAGATGCTAAGAACTTTGTCCCATGAGCCAAATGCCAGAGGTGAGCTTTGAACATGGCTCCGCTGGGTGCAGTCCCTGTGGTCTGATCCCTCAGTGCCAGCTGCTGCTGAGGACAGTTGACAGGTGTTGGTGGCACCATGAGTTCACTAAGCCCTCAGTGCTCCTTGATGACACTGTTGCTATCACCATCCACTTACAAAGCTGAGGGAACACTAGTCCGTGTTGTCAAAAAGGAAGACTAATCCTTGGTTTGGGGAAATCGGAACAAATTGGAATTGCCTATGAAAGCAGGTGAAGGACATATTAATTTCAAGTTTCTTCTTTTGCTTTTTGTTCTTTGGAAACAAAAATTCAGAACTAATGGTAAAGAATGGCCTCCAAAACTCAGCTTTAACCTGCAGTATTAATATTAAATATTCTCCATCTAACAATCTCCATTACTTAACTCATACTTAAGTTCAGAAAATATGGGTAAAAGATAAATTATTAATAAAATTCCCCTCCAGAGAAAGTCATGCAAGATACTGACTAGGAACTAAGCTGAGTCAGAGAGGAAGTGCTGGGAAATGGGAAATTCTGTGGCCTGGAAAATTCCAGAGGGGAAATGCAGGTAACAGCCAGCTCTCTGAGCACTTAAAGGAGCTTTTCACCTCTCTGGACCTTTGTTCTTCATTTGTAAATTGAGGGTGTAGATACTCTTTTTTGCCCCCTTAATCCTCACCCAAGGACATGCTCATTGATTTTAGAGAGAAGGGAAGGGAGGGAGAGAAAAACTGATTGGTTGCCTCTCAGACATGCTCCGACCTGGACCCAACCCTCAACCCAGGCAGGTGCCCTGACCAGGAATTGAGCCCATTACCTTCCAGTTTACAGGATGATGCTCCAACCCACTGAGGTATACTGCCCAGGGTGAGGGTGTAGATCCTAAATTAATAATTATTCCACTGGGCCTCCTCTGCTAATGCAGGGAAATGCTCTGTCTCCTAAAGCACACATCCTCTTTTTTGGCCCTTGGACCCACATATTACTGTTACTCTCCCTTCCTTCCTGTCAAATATACCCTGAATCTCTTTACCTCTTGACCCTACTCCAAGTCCATCATTCTGTCTTGCTTGGACAGCTGCATGGGCTTCCTGGTGATCCTGGCTTCCATTCCTGCCACACCAAACTCATTTGGGGATGAACATTGGACCCTGTCACTGTCCCATCTGAGACCTGCTCCAACCATGCCTCTTTTCTTGGCAGTGGGAGCAGAGCCCAGGAGCCCAGGTGCACAACCATGACTGACAGGGCCTACCACATAGCTTCTGCCTGAATTTTCTCTTGCACTTCCTCCCTTGGGTCCCTGTCTTTCTCTCTGTTCTATGACTGTTCTCTTGTGTCTGTTCCCCGGGCCTGGCATCGCTGCCCCTGGCCCTTCCTTCCCAGCTCAATGGCCACAACCTTTGGTAGTATGCTTTCAAAATGAGTGCTAGCCCAGGCATCCAAATGTAATTCCTTTTAAAAACAAGCATTTTTTAAGGCATATTAAAATACCCCTATTTGGAAAAATATGTATACAGGGGCAGGCAAAAGTATGTTCACAGTTGTGAGTACACAAAACAGTTTATCCTTGTATTATTATTTATTACTATTGTATTATTTTTCCATGTGAACAACTGTAAGCCTACTTTTGCCCACTGCTTATGGTTTAAGAGATTAAGGCAAGGCATGAAGAATTTCGCCACATTTGTTTCTAGTTTGTTTCTCTCGTGCTACAGTATGATATAAGTTCTGGAGGGCAGGCCCTTTTCTTGTTCATCACTGTAGACTCCACGAAGCCTGTAAGGACACCTGTGCCCTGCAGGTGGGGGGCACATGTTCAATGAATGAGTGAGTGCAGTGGAAGAAAATGCCAAATATCCCCACAGAAATTAAGCCATAGTTATAGGTATCCCCAATATGCCTATTGCTAAGACTGAAAGAAAGCCAAGAAATAGAGAAAAAGAGATAAACATAAATTTGGAGAAGAGGGGCAGACAGCAGTGTCCACAGCAACAGCAGTGAGTCCTGGAGGCCCCACTGCTGGAGGTTTTCACTGGCAGCGTTTCTGAGCTGTGGTGCCAGGTAACAATGGCAGGTCTTCAGTCTTACATCAAAGTATTAGCTAAATAAGTCTGCCATGTGATGGTCAGAAATGGGTGTTGAATGAAGGTCCAAAAGAAATAATAAATTTCTGCACTGCAAAATTATTAAAGAGAAAAATTTTGCCTTTAAAAAAAAGGGTCTCAATTCCCTTAATGCCAGTACTTAGCCTGTGTTAGTAACAGATACTGCAAATGCAGTAAGTGTGGAAATGCACGGTGAGGAGCGCTCAGTTACTGTGCCCCGCTCCTGCATATGCACTTCAGACAGCCCCCCCACCCCCACCCGCCGCCCCCCACCACACTCGTCTCCCAGGAGGCATCCTAGTGCTGGACTATCTGGACCACACCGGAGCAGGTGGACTAAAGTGGAACAGGGAAGCTAGAAAAACGTCTCATCTGTCAGTTAAATCACGTAGCCTTGAGGTTAGGTTACCATGATTCAGAACTTTTTATTTCCTGCCAAGTGAGATTTGACAGATGTTTATAAAATATTTACATTCTTATCTAGGTGACAAGCACTTTTGGGTCTTTGGAAGATGATAATTATATGTTAGGAAAATGTTAAAGCAAAAAGTTTGAAGTTGATCTCCTGAGGGAAAAATCTGTTTTTATAATTGTACGGAGGAAGGAACAATGAAAGGGTATACTTCAAATAAAAGTCAGCAGGAATGGGCATTTGTGCGCAGAGCCCTGTGGTAGAGGTCCTCGTGCTTCTCACGTCTCTAACGTCATTGTGCAATGCAATATTTGAAGGGTGCATGGGTAAATTAGAATTTGGGGCATCTGTATGGTATTTGGGGGCATCTATGTGGCATTTTGTGAAAAAAATCAAAGCATTTTCTTAGTATTAAAAAGAAGAAAAATTAAAAGTATTGGGGAGGGATTGCAGACTGGTACAACCACAATGGAAAGCAGTATGGAATTTTCTAAGAAAACTAAAAATGGATCTACCTTTTTACCCAGCAATTCCACTGCTAGGATTATATCCTAAGAACCCTGAAACACCAATCCGAAAGAATCTATGCACCCCAATGTTCATAGCAGCACAATTTATAATAGCCAAGTGTTGGAAGCAACCTAGGTGCCCATCAGTAAATGAAGTAAATGAATGGATCAAGAAACTTTGGTACATTTACACAATGCAATTCTATGCAGCAGAAAGAAAGAAGGAGCTCTTGCCCTTCCTGATAGCATGGATGGAACTGGAGAGCATTATGCTAAGCAAAATAAGCCAGCAGGTGAAAGAAAAATACCGTATGATCTCACCTTTAGCAGGAACCTAATAAAAAAACAAATAAACAAGCATAATATAACCAAAGACACTGAAATTGAGAAGCGGTTGATAGTCACCAGAGGGGAGAGGGGAGGGAATTTCAGGGGGAAAGGGGAAGGGTTTGGAGCAACAAGTATAAAGGACACATGGACAAAAACTAGCGGGGGTGGAAATGGGAGGGAAGTGGGGAGGGCTGGGGCGGTAGGCTGGAATGGGAGCAAAAGAAAGAAAACTGTACAAGAACAATTAAAATAAATTTTTAAAAATAAAAGTATTGGGGAGAACACTAAGTATAGAAATTGTATAAAACTACAAAATACAATATTTTCAAATATCTTAATGAGAAGTGTGAATTTGCATATCATGTTTTTCTTGAATATCAGGTGTTCTGTTAGAAAATAGTGACCTGTAGGCCTTGATCCGTTGTGTCCCTGACAATCGCTACCCCTGCGGTGGTGTTTCATGAGGATAAGTAGATGCTAGAACACTTAAAACTTTTTTGATAGTCATTCAGAAGTGTCCTTCAATTGAAACTATATTAAAGCCTGTAACAGCTGTTACTTTCATTGACAAATGTAATGTTGAAATTTCTTAGGATAAGGCAAATGATTTTAGAATCCGACCTAACTTCTTAGTATCAGTCATTTAAAACATTAATAGCTGTCAGCCCACATGTGGCTTGGGCCCCACTGAAAGGGCACCTCAGCTTCCCATAGGCAAAGGTGGGCTGGACCGTACCTGTGGGACCAGGAGCAGAAGTATAACTGGAGGCCCTGGGCCACCCTACCCCTCATTCTTCCTGCTCCTCCATGGGTCTCACTCTTAGAGCGTGCTGTGGACCCTCCACCTGACAGGTCGACACACCTCCTCCCCTCAATGTCACAGCTGTCCTTTGGCCACCTGTTGGGGTCCAGGGTGCACCAGAGGAAGCTAATCCCCCAGAAGGAAGTGGGCCTGGGCCTTTGAGCAGCAGATTCTGGGGACCTGAAGATATGAAACCTGGACTAGGAGGACCCTGACTCATCATGTGATTTTACATGGAGAGGGTCATGGCCAGAGGAAAGCCAGAGGGGACCTGACAGAGTACTTCTCCAACAGGAGCGTGTGCTATACCTATTAAGGGAGAGGCTGGTTCACTGGGCTGAGGCGCAGCTCTGACACTCCCAGGAGGCTGGTCCTCACCTGGACCACTCTGAGGCTCAAGGCTGGCATGCACAGGGGTCCCTTTACCTGGGTCTTAGGGCAGCATCGGACAGAAGGGTCTGCTTTAGGTGGAGATGGACACGTGGGCCTTCTACGGAGCACTGTCCTCAACCCCAGAATGCTCCAGCCTGGGTCCTTCACACCTTTTATTTGTCCCTTTTATTTACACTGTGCCCTGTGGCCAACTGGATCTCCTGGTCCTCTGTCAGCTCACAGCCCTTTATCCACAACCCGTGTCCAGGCACTGACCTGGATGTCCAGGTAGTAGAGCCCACCTTACTTGTGCTCAGAGCATTGTGGAGGAGTGGCAGGTGCCTGATGTCCCCATCATGCCTGCGGTCTGTGAGACCTGGAGCTCAGCACTATACAGGGCTCAGCCTTGCCTGCCTATGAGGACTAGCACCTACCCTGGGCCCCACCAGCCACACAGGGTCTTAGGGCATCGGTACATGCCCTGTACACCAGGGCTATGCAGCCTGGTGGGAAGGAAGCCCTACAATTAGTTTCAAAAAATGTCTATGAGGTAGGAGTCATACATCTAATAGTTCTCTAGCAAGACAATAATACAGTATATGGGACTAGATGAAAAGGCTATAGTTTTCAGAAATGACGCAACTGAAAGGAATACTTTAAAAATATGTTTACATTTTCAGAGGAATATTTGTACTAAACGAAAAAGATAATTCACATAAGAAACAAAATAAAACAGGGAACCATAGATAGTATTTTTAAATAAAAAGAACATTTAGGAAGCAAATATTCATATTATGGTATATACAAAAGAAATAAAGTGCAAAAATAAATAGATTGCATTATCAAGATACAAATGATATTAGAATATGGACATCAAAAATAAAAGAAATTTTATGGGCTGACTATAAAAACTTATAATAAAAGAGCAGCTATAGAAAACTACAGCAATCAGTTGAACTGACAGAGGTGATTAATTTCATAAAAATCCACATTTGGAGTTAGTATGTTATACTTTTTAACTGAAAAAGGGATTTAGACACAGTTCCATCATGTGGAGAAATTAAATCACATTCCAAGAGGAATAAGAAAGCTCTTAGGCTTACAATGAAAACACTGTAGAAATGAATGTGAAAATAAGAGAGACAGCCTTAGCACAAACAGCATGCATCATGCATGCAAATGTACAAAATACACTCGAAACTGATATGAGTGCTTTGAAAAACATCCTCATAATGTGATAAAAGACAAAGCTTGTGGAAGTGCCATATTTATATTCTAGCATATCATTGGGGAAAAATGAAAATTTAATTTACAGTTTCTTATTATTCTGACACTGCAAACTATCTAATTTTCCTTTCAGCACAAAACTTACTCAATTCCTGCCATATGTTCCTGAGATAGAGAGTCCAGTGATCTGGGCTGAGGCTGCATGACCTCTCTCCCTTCAGAGCTTGCAATCAGTGTTGATGACAAGCCACACAGATACTGTTTTAACGTTTTAAGTGTTGCATACAAGACCTGATCTAAGTAATGTAACCAAGCACTTTAATTACCAAAGGAATCGTAACCCTCTGGCTGTCATGGGCTCTACCTTAGGTGTTTATATCCTTGATGCTTTCCACACTGATAAACATACAGAAGCTTGGGAACATGTTTGGTAGGTTCATGACATTACAAGGTAGAATAAAAGAGAAAACTTTTTTTGTAAAGGTGTTATTTATTTTCAGAGAGCAGGGAAGGGAGGGAAAAAGAGAGGGAGAGAAACATCAGTGGGTGGTTGTCTCTCACATGCCCTCTACTGGGGACCTGGCCTGCTACCCAGGCATGTGCCCCAGACTGGGAAGCAAACTGGTGACCCTTTGGTTTGCAGGCCTGCACTCAATCCACTGAGCCACACCATCCAGGGCTAAAAGGGAAGAATTTTATATGGCCCCAGGCCATAGAGGAAACCAGAGGGCATGGCAAGGGGTCCTGGTTTGGGTGGAGGCAGGGAACAGTGTCAGACCCCGGAGAGTGGGTTGTGGCAGTTGGCTCCAGGAATCCCTGTGACAGTAAGACTGGAGTGAAAAGTAATTTGTGTTTTTCAGGGAACTTGCATTTTGTCTTAAAATTAACAGAATGCCACTGAAAGAGTAGGCACAGGAAAATACACTAAGCAACACCATGTGAAAATAGATTGAAGTGGGAAAACACACAGAAGGGGGTTAGAGACTGAAAAGACTAGGCGGCGGCAAGAGCCGGGCCGGTGGCTGCAGGCGCCATCCCACTGTGCAGCCCTGTGTCCCCCTCCCGTGTTTTCACATGTTTCAGTTATTTTGATGATTTGCCTTTCATGTGTACATGTAAAATGGTTTCAAATCATAAAAGAGCACTCAACGTCTGGGTCTGGGTTTTGTTGTGATTTCTGACTTCTCCCCTCTCTTCCTCCCTGTCTGGGACCCTGTTCTTACTGCTTCGCCCAGGTGGTGTGGCCTCCGATTCCATTTCTTCAGTAGTACTGCAGCTGTGAAAAGGAGCAAAGACCTCCTGCCTGATAAACTCCAACAAGTTTTCACCCTTAACCTTTTTAAAAATTGATTTTAGAAGAAAGGAGAAAGAGAGAGAGAAACATCAATTTATTGTTCCACTTATTTATGCATTCATTGGTTGCTTCCTAACCCTGAACTTTTTTGATTTCTCTGAAAATTTTGTTACCACTGACCTTTTTAAAATTACCTTTTCTTGGATTCCAAGGAACCTCCCTTTCCTTGAACCTCTTCATACCTGCTCATCATTGGAGCATTTCTCCCTCCCTCCCCCCTTCCAGTCCTGTCCCTTCCATCCTTTCTTTCTTTTCTTTTCTTCTTCTGTTTACTGCTTATGAGAAAATCCCTTCCCTGTCCCCCAAAGTTTGGTTCAGATTCTTTTCGTCTTCATTCACCCAACTTCCAGGCTTAAACTATTGTTACAGAACAGTCCCCTGGTGGTGGGGACAAGGTACTGTTACCAATGGACGACCCCCTCCTAAGGTCCCTCTGTACTAGGTTTGCCTTGCCCACCACCCTTAAGAATTGGAATTATGGCTCTCAATGCCAGAGTTTGGTGAAAAGAAAAGGAACTATTTACTCAGAAGTTATACAGGTTTAGGGTAATGGTGGAATGTCACTGTTGAATATTCAAAGTCCCTTAAAACACACCCCACCACATGCAGTCCTTCCTTCCCCCCTTTGCCCAGTCAGGCCAGTCAAAGGGTACCATTTCCCAGGAAAAAAAAAATAGAAATCTGTGGCTTGGGTAGCTCCCGGTTCTTTCCAGTAATCCGTGCTCGGCTGGCAGGCCTCCCTCAGTTCCCAGCACCATCAACTGTGTTGATGCTGTGATCTCCAGTTCTTGACCCAAACCCACATGACACCTCCTCATGGCACATCAGCAAGAGTCCTTTCACCCATTTCCTTCCCACAATATCTCTTCTGCATTCTTCCGAACTGCTAAAAAAGAGCTCTGCATCGCTGCTACATCTTGTTTTCCTGCTTCCTAAGCCCCGTGGTTAAGGGAGCCCCAAAACTGCATGATTAGCCCCCAAAACCACATGCTTCTCCCAGCATGGCTTCTCCCCGCATAAACTCCCCACCTGGGTTTAAATTCTGGTGTGAATCTTCCTCTGCATCCCTATTTCCAACTCCTCCCACCATCAGCTACACCTGCCAGTGTTCCCATATTTTTCCAGCCTTTCTGAACTTCCATAGTTAGTCTGGGCAGGTGTGACCCTGTGGCATGAAGCAAACCATTTCCAAGTTTTCACACAGGAGCTCTAACCAGGGGGAGGTGCCTTGCAGTTATGTCATGGGTTGAAGTCACCCCCATCTCCCTAGCTCAATGCAGGTCTACAGTTACTTAACATATCTATGAAGCTAGCCAGCAGTTATAGATATGCAAACTAACCATTTTTGCATATCTGGTATGAAATTGGACAACTATTGAGATGCAAAATAACTCAATTGCTCTGCTCCATGTGTCCCATCCCCCAGTTCACACTTGTGGGGGTAAAGATATCCTATATTTTACAATTCCTGGATACTCCAAGTTCTGGACTCCATCACAAATCCCTCTTTTGAGGGGGCCCTGGCTGCTTCCCATTACACTATGACCCTCACATCTCTGCCTGCAGCTCCAACATCCTCTGGCCCACATCTGCATATCTAAAACAATGCTACATGGTTTCTGCCTGTACCCTCAGGTAGGAAGGGCAAAGCTGAGCTGCCCCCTTTTCCCCTTCCAGCCCCCTACTTGTCATCTCTGCCCCACCCTGTATGCATTAACCAGCTACACCCAAGAAACTTGGCAAATTCCTTTATCCCTTTATCTTGCTGAAAGGAAACTCTAATCATAATTCAAATTGAGCCATTTCCTACTGTGTGACTTTCAGCAATTCTTAACTTCTACTGCTCTAAGTTTTCTTATCTATAAAGTAGAGAGAAAAAAAAACCCAGCAGCACCTGCCTCATGGGAGCCTTCTAAAGATAATAAATGGCACATTGTAAGCCTTAGATACATGTTAACCATTTCATTATTTGAAATAATCAGACTCTCCATTGACTTAAAATGAAAAAAAGTACTAATTTTCTTACCACGCGATTTGTTTTTTGTCTAATTCTCAAACTACATTTCTCACATTTCCTAACTCCCATGCTGCTCTCTACCCTGAAATGAAATGCTCCAAGGGATCAGGCTGCATCCCAGCCTCGCAGGCTCAGGGGCACCTTTTCCTGCTGCAAGATCCTGACTGAGCTGCAATGATATCCTGTCCTCTTCCCCCAAATCTAAAGGAACTTCCTCCACATGCTCCTTGACAGCCATCATCTCAGGGGCTATGTGTCTTCACCTGCAATGGAGGAGAGGGGGGATCTCCCTGGTTGTGGACAGCAGCAGAGTGGCCAGCTGTTCAGGTGGAAGCGCCCTGAGAGCAGGCAGCCTGAGCCTTTCCTCCTGCATGTGAGTCTGAGAGGGCCGAAGCATGGATTTCTGAAGAGCAGTGAGCAGAAGGGACAAGGGGGCAGCAAGGAAGAGCTCAACCTACGATGAGAGGGAGACAATGGAAGCAGTTGGTAGACTGTTGACAAGGAAGAGATTCCATGGGCACAGAGCTGACCTGTCATGGGTGTGTATCTGTACAAAATAATCCGGAAGAGTCAAAAGAAGAGAAGTTTTCAGTCTCAAGAATGAGGAAAGGACAAAACTGATACAGAAATTCGTGATATTCTGGAATTTGTGATGTAACATAAACTTACACAAACAATCAATGAGTCATAGAATTTTTGTTATGGGGTGTGGGGTGTGTGTGTGGTGGCATATATAATAGTGTATTATATGTTGTTATATAGTTTGACTATCAGAGTAGTATAATGTGTATTATAGAAATACTGGCAGTTGGAAAAAAGGAAGTCTGATATGCAGAGGGGTTGAAAACGGAACTGGATGTGAAGAATAGATGTGGGTGGCAGAGACACCTTCACAGGTGAGCTTGACCTTAGAAGGGAGGAGAGAAATGTATGGTGGTGGATCTGGTTCACATCGCAGAGCTGGGGCCTGGGAGCAAGTGGGAGCTTTTTTAAGCTAGGAGACGTTAAAGGCAGTTTGTGACATTTCAAGATGAGAGGCTAAGTAACTGAAATGCTGAATTACATCATTTACAATGATGAATGACATCAAGGATGGGTACGGCCATCCTTCTGTGACAGGAGGAGATGGAGATGCAGCCAAGTCTTCTGCCATCAGAGACAGTGACCTCTACATGTAATTTCCAGAAAATCCCTTTTTGTAGAAAGATATAGACATACCAGGGATTCTTCAGCATTGTTCTCTTTACCTTACACTGCAGCAGAATATGAGATGCATGCACTTAAAGAGCAAGGTGAAGTAGGCAAGGGGGCCAGGGTCTCAGGAGCATCAGAGGAAGGAGTGATTGCCCCTGGATGGGGTGTGCAGGGGATCTGGGAGAGAAGACACCTGCAGTTGGCCTGGGTGTGGATAGAATCTGGAGAGGTACCTACAGTCTTCTTAGAGGAAACAGCACAAGAAGGAACAGAGCCCAGCCAGCTTGACGCATGCATGTAAAGGAGGCTCAGAGAATCCCTTCAGGAAGCTCCAGACTGGAGAAGAGGAAAGACTTGTAAAAGTCAGTGGGGATCAGACTTGGAAGGACCTAGACTGTTCAGTTCCTGACTTCTCCTTGATGGGTGGTCATGTATCATTTTGAGTTAGGAACTGACACAGTTGGGGATATGTTTCAGAACATTTACCTGAATTCCTGACTTCTCCTTGATAGGTGGTCATGTATTGTTTTGAGTTAGGAACTGACATGATGGTGGATATGTTTCAGAACACTTACCCAGCATCTTTGTGTGTTGGTTTAAATCAGGAATAAGCAGGGAGACTAAATCAAAGGAGATATTTTAGTGGCCCTGGATCTTGATTCTAACACTGGGGATGGAAAGGAAAGGATAGCTGGGAACAAACACCTTTCTAACAGATTTTGGCTGACTCATTTCAGCAACAAGCCTCATTATTAGAGGAAAATAAATATCATTCACTTCATACTGAGCATTGCTTTTGCCAAGTTCCTTTTAATATATTTTTAAACTCAGTTTGAGTAGAATTAATATACTGGTTACTTGTTCTATTTTTATGTTCCTGTGCAGGGAAAGAGATAAAGGAAGAATTCTATTCATGTGTCATACTCTGAAACTTATGGTAGTTTGCTAATTATAAGTTTTATTGTCTTGATCACAAAAGGCATTCAAGAGCTGAACCAAGTATAGTAAGGTTTCCCAAACTTCAGTGATTACACAGCTGCAAAATTTTTAGCCAAAATGTCAACCTGTCTCAGTATTTTTGCAGGCCAGCTGACCAAGCAAAAGTCAAACTTTCTTGTTTCTTACATAAATTTACAAGCTCTAACAATGGAGCTGAAGACTGCATCAGAAACTCCGGTTTCTTCTTTGACCTCCTGGACTATTGGCTAAAATAGGTTTTTCCATCTGTTGAATGGATAGATATAGTCATCTATCTGTGCCCTTCTAGGAAAGGCATTTTGAGCTCCTTGGTTTCAAGACATTTTCATAGAGTCCAAAATTAAACATACTTCATGTCTCATGATGTGGTACAATTTTTTTACCCTTATGATTAGTTGCCTTCTTCCCAGTCACCCCCAACTTGGTGACCCCTGACTTCTCCAAAGTTATTTAATTAACCTGCACATTCAGGCATGACATTAGTGTAATCCTTTGAAACAGTCCAAGAGGATATTCCTAAATGGGCAGTCTTTGTAAAGACTTCCCAAGTAATATGAAATGAAACAATTCACTTAATGCCACCTCTTTTATTGTAAAACCAAATATTAAGAAATGCAAATGAAGAAAACTAACAAAAATGTTGATGTTGGGATTATAAGTGACTTTTAAAATGTTTTTATTTTTTCTTTCAAACTGTCCATAATAAACAAATATTACTTATATGAGATAAAAAAAACTGTTAGTATAAACATTTTTGTATTAAAATTATTTTTTTCTAAGTATATTTTTCCTAAAAGGCACATTTCTTAAAATATTTTGATAATTGTACACATCAAGAGTTACTTTATTCTATAGCAATAGTTTTAAAATTTTAGGATTTTAAAATAGATTAGCAGAGGCTCACAAGGATCCAAGATGGCAGAGGAGTAAGGCTACACTAATCTCCTCCCAGGACCAAACTGGAATTCCAACTAGAAATCATCCTGAAAAACCAAGTGTATAAGAAGAGAAGTCTTATGACCAAAGACAGAAAGAAGAAACCACTTCACCACAATATAACTGGTAGGGAGTGCAAAGGAGGCACAAGAGAGCTGGCTGGGCACCCATAGGTGGCAGTTGAAAATCTGGAGGGATATTTCAGTGGCATAGGGATTCCCCCTGAGAAGTGTGGGGTCTAAACCCCAAGTTGGGCTACCCAGCCTATAGCACCAGACCCGGGAAAGGAACTCAAATAATATTCAGCTGTGTAGAGAAGCAGGGTTTCTGTCCACCAAGGAGAGATGGCTGGAGATGCACAGAGCCCCTTAAAGGGACAACACACAAAATTCCATTTGCAGCCACTTACCCCAGGCTCCAGCAGAGGAATGCAGCATGGACTAGAGACTCATGAGGAGAGTCTGGGATTGGTGGCTCTGAGGAGAGAACTGAAGGAACAGCCACCAGGAGCCCTGTGCTGAGTCATTCCCCATACTGCAGGAGCCATCTTTCTTGGGCAGAGCACTCCCCTCCAGGTGGCATCAATTTGAGGTGAAGGAATGGCCCCACCTGCAGGAATTACTCTGCCTCACCCTTTGGAGCTTAAGCTGGGCTGCTGAGGAGCACAGCTAGAGGTTATCTCAGTGATTAAGTTTAACAACTAAGGTGGATTTCTGGGAGTTCTGAGACTTTAGCTGACCCTCCCCAGGGCCTGGTGCTGGTAAAAGATGGTCTTGGTGCAGACCTTCGTTCTTTCTAAACATAAACAGGCCCATCAGAGGGAGCCACATGCTATGGATCATTGAGAGCTCCAAACAGGTGGCCCACAGCCAGTCACAGGCAGCATCTGACACAAGTGTGCACAAGAGACTTTGCAGTTTTACCTAAAACATAGAAACAAACACAGAGGCAGGCAAAATGGGACAACAAAGAAAGAGGTCCCAAATGAAAGAACAAGAGAATCCTCCAGAAGAAGAACTAGATGAAATGGTGGTAAGCAATTTATCAGATAGAGTTTAGAGTAATGATTATAAGGATACTTAACAGCATGGATAAAGACAAAAAAAAAAAAAAAACATATAAAAGGACCAGTCAGAAATAAAGGATACACTATCTGAAATAAATAACACACTGGAGGGAAAAACAGTAGATTGGACAAAGTGGAAGATCAAATCAGTGATTTGGAAGACAAGGTGGGGAAAAAAAACAACAACCAAGCAAAGCAGCAAAAAAACAAAACTTAAAAAGAATAAGGAGAACATAAGAAAACTTTGGGACAACATGAAGGGTACAACACCCACACTGTGGAAATACCAGAAGGAGAAGAGACTCAGCAAGGGATTGAGAACCTATGTGAAGAAATAATGACCAAAAACTTGCCTAGTCTCCTGAAAGAAAAAGACACATAAGTTCAGGAATCACAGAGAGTCCCAAACAAGATGGACTCAGAGAGGCCCACACAAGACACATCATAATTAAAATGGCAAAGCTTAAAGACATGGAGAGAATTCTAAAAGCCAAAAAGCAAAGTTAGTAGTTCCCTACATGGGAGCTCCCATTAGACTGTCATCTGATTTCTCAACAGAAACATTTCATGCCAAGGATTGGCATGAAACCAAGGCTACTTTACCTAGCAAGGCTATCATTTCAAGTTGAAGGAGAAATAAAGAGCTTCCCAGACAACAAAAAGCTAAAGGAGTTTGTTAATACCAGACCAGTACTGTGACAAATGTTGAAGGGCATGTTTTTTTTTAATTTGTTTATTTTTAGAGAGAGGGGAAGGGAGACAGAAAGAGAGGAAGAGAAACACCAATATGTGGTTGTCTCTCACCTGTCCCCTACTGGGGACCTGGCCCACAACCCAGTCATGTGCCCTCATTGGGAATTGAACCAGAGACCCTTTGGTTCACAGGCCCAACCTCAATCCACTGATCTACACCAGCCAGGAGCTGAAGGGCATGTTTTAAAAAGAAGAAAAACTGAGGAAAATAGATTAAAAATAAAATGGCAATAAATATGTAGGATAATCACCTGAAATGTAAATAGCTTAAATGCTACAACCAAAAGACATAGAGAAGCTAAATGGATAAGAGAACAAGACTCATGTATATGCTGTCTCCAGGAGACCCACCTTAGATTGGAAGATACATACAAACTAAAAGTAAAGGGATGGAGAAAGATATATCGTGCAAATGGAAAGGAACAAAAAGCTGGGGTAGCAGTACTTATATCTGACAAAATAAACTTTAAAACAAAGACTATAGGAAGAGACAAGAGAGACACTACAGAATGATAAAGGGAACAATCCAGCAAGAGGATATAATCCTAGTAAATATTTATGTACCCAACACAGGAGCACCTAAATATGTAAAGCAAGTCTTGATGGATATAAAGAGAGAGATCAACAGAAATGCAGTTATAGTAGGGTATTTTAACACCACATTGACTTCAATGGATAGATCTTTCAGATAGAAAATCAACAAAGAGACAGTGGCCTTAAATGACACACTAGATCAAAGGAATTTAATTGATATCTTCAGAGCATTTCACCCCTAAACAGCAGAATATACATACTTTTCAAGTGCACATGGAACATATCTAGGATAGACCACATGTTAGGATACAAAACAATTCTCAACAAATTTAAGAACTGAAATCATATCAAGCATCTTCTCTGACCACAATGCTATGAAAATAGAAACCAATCACAAAAAGAACAGTGAAAGATACACAAAGACATGGAAAATAAATAACATGTTATTAAACAATGAATGAATCCCTGGCTGGTGTGGCTTAGTAGATTGAGTGCTGGCCTGCAAACCAAAGGGTCACTGGTTCAATTCCTAGTCTAGGGCATATGCCTGGGTCACAGGCCAGGTCCCTAGTGAGGGACATGTGAGAGGCAACCACACATTGATGTTTCTCTCCCTCCCTTCCCCTATCTCTAAAAATAAATTAAAAATCTTTAAAAAGTAAACAATGAATGAATGTACAACAAGATCAAGGAAGAAATCAAAAGATTCTGTGAAACAAATGAAAATGAGGACACAACAATCCAAAAATCTGTGGGACACCGGGAAAGCAATCCTAAGAGGTAAATTCATAACATTATAGGCCTATCTAAAAAAAATGCTCCAATACACAATCTAAATTTATTTATACTTAAAGGAACTTGAAAATAACAACAAAGTGTAAAGTGAGTAGAAGGAAATAATAAAGATCAGATAAATGAAATAGAGTCTAAAAAAATGACACAAAAGATCAATGAATCCAAGAGCTGGTTCTTTGAAAAGATAAACAAGACTAAAAACCTTTAACCAGACTCATCAAGAAAAAAAGAGAGAGGCTTCAAGTAAATAAAATCAGAAATAGAGAAGAAAAATAAGAACTGACACCAAAGCAATAGAAAGGATTGTAATTACTATGAACAACTATATGCCAACAAATTGGACAATCTGGACAAAATGGTTAAATTCCTAGAAACATACAGTCTTCCAAAATAAAATCAGGAAGAATCAGAGAACCTGAATAGACAGATTATACCTAGTGAAATTGGAGCAGTAATTAAAACAAGAAAAAAAAAAAAAAAACTCCCAACGTACAAAAGCCCTGGTTAGATGGCTTCACGGGTGAATTTTACCAAACATTCCAGGAAGAACTAACACCTCTCCTTCCCAAACTATTTCAAAAAGTTCAAGAGGAGAGAAAGCTCCCAAGCTTGTTTTATAAGGACAGCATTATGCTAATTCCAAAACTGGATAAAGACACTACAGAAAAAAAGAAAATTACAGGCCAATGTCCCTGAGGAATGTAGGTGCTAAAATCCTCATCAGAATATTAGCAAATTGAATATAGTAATACATCAAAAAGATCATACACCATGATCAAGTGTGATTTATTCTGAGAATGCAAAGTTGGTACAGCATTCACAAATAAAAAATATTATTCACCTCACAAACAAAATGAAGGATAAAAACCACATGATCTTATAAATAGATGCAGAAAAATCATTTGATAAAATCCAGCACCCATTTATGATAAAAACAGCAAAGTGGGAGTCCTAGCCATAGCAATCAGACAAGAAGAAATTAAAGGCACCCAAATTGGAAAACAAGAAGTAAAACTATCTTTATACACAGATACCATGATTTTGTATGTAGAGAACCCCAAAGATTCCACCAAGAAGTTATTAGAACTCATCAATGAATTGAGCAAAATGGCAGGATACAAAGTTAATATCCAGAACTCAGTTGCATTTTATATGCCAATAATAAACAAAAAGGGAAATTAAGAAAATAATCCCATTCACAATTGCTTCAAAAAGAATAAAATACCTAAGAATAAATATAACCAAGGATGTAAAAGACATGTACTTGGAAATTTATAAGACACTGAAGAAATTGAGGAAGATACAAATAAGTGGAAGCACATACTATGTTCATGGAGAGAAAGAATTAACATCTTTAAAATGTCCATGCTACCCAAAGCAACCTATAGATTCAGTGTAATTCCTATTAATATTCCACTGTCATATTTCAAGAACTAGAACAAATATTTCAAAAATTTCTATGGAACTACTAAATGTCCTGCATAGCAACAGCAATCCTGAGAAAGAAGAACAAAGTTAGAAGAATCACACTACCTAATATCAAAATATACTACAAGGCTATAGTAATCAAACCAGCACTGGTGTACATGGGGCTGGTGTACAAATAGCCACATAGATCAATGAAACAGAATAGAGAGCCCAGAAATAAACTCAAACATTTATAGTCCTCTGTCTAAAATTTGAGAGGAAGCAAGTGCATACAATCAGCTAAAGATAGCATACTCAATAAATGGTATTAGGAAAATTGCACAGGTACATACAGAAAAATGAAACTAGATCACCTTCTTACACTATACACAAGAATAAATTCAAAATGGATCAAAGACTTAAATATTAGACCTGAAACCATAAAAATCCTAGAAGAAAATATAAGCAGTAAAATCTTAGGCATTGCTCATAGCAATATTTTATCTGATGTAGCTCCCCAGGTAAGGGAAACAAAAGACAAAATAAACAAATGGGACTACATCAAATTAAACTTTTTTCATAGCAAAGGAAATCATCAACAAAATAAAAAGACAGAACACAGATTTGGAGAGCATATTCACCAATACATCTGATAAGGGGTTAAGATCCAAAATTTAGAAGAACTTACAAAACTCAACATCAAGGGGGAAAAAAAAGCAAAAAGCAATCCAATGAAAAAATGGGCAAAGACCTGAATAGACTGTTCTCTAAAGGGGACATATGGATGGTCAATAGACATATGAAAAGATGCTCAGCATCACTAATCATCAGAGAAATGCAAATTAAATGAGATACCACAATGAGATATCACCTCACACCTGTCAGAATGGCTACTGTCAATAAATCAGCAAACAACAAGTCCTGACAAGGATGTGGAGACAAGGGAACCCTTTTTCACTGTTGATGGGAATGCAGATTAGTGCATCCACTGTGGAAAGCAGTATGGAGATAACTCAAAAATTAAAAATGGATCTGCCTTTTGACCCAGCAATTCTACTTCTGGGAATATATCTGAAGAAACCCAAAACACCAATTCAAAAGAACATAAGCACCCCTATGTTCACTGTAGTGAACATTTATTTACACTGTATTCACTGTAGTGAACATTTATTTACAATCACCAAGATGTGGAAGCAGCCCAAGTGTCCATCAGTAGTTGAGTAGATAAAACAGCTATGGGGCATTTACACAATGGAATACTACTTGGCTGTAATAAAGGAAGAAAAGTTTACCCTTTGAAACAGCATGGATGGACTAGGAGAGTATTATGCTAGGTGAAATAAGCCAGTTAGAGAAAGATAAATGCTGTATGATTTCACTCATTTGTGGAATCTAATGACCAAACTGAACTAACAAGCAAAATAGGGACAGACTTATAGATGGAGAGCAGGCTGACAGCTATTGATGGGGGGATGTTAAGGGGTGGGAGAAAAAAGGAAAAAGGACTCGTAGACGTGGACAAGAATGTGGCGATTGCAGCGGGGAGAGAGGCATAAAGGGATTAAATGGTAATAAAAAATACAAATAAAAATGAAATAGATTAAGAGACTGGGAGAGAATTATAAATTTTTGCTTTTGAAAATAATAATTTTTAAAATGCAACTAATCTTTGCTGTCAATAGTTTTGAGAAAAGGAAAGAATACTCTAAGCCTAAACTAACACAAAAGATTTAATCTAAATAAAAAAAGGACTATCAAAAGAAAGGCCAACAGATATATTTGTGTAAACATTTTTATGGTATATTTATATACATATATGTATATTCCATTTCAAATCCACTAAAATTCTACATAATGACATTGTAGTAAATAAATAATTTTGAAGACAGCTATTTGACTTCACTGTGAAACATGAAGAGAAGCTGAAATACCTGTGTTCTCTCTGTATAGTTGCCATTATAATTTATCCAGCTTTACACAAGGATATTGAGGAAAATGAAACAACTCTTTAGTAAGATTGCACTCAATTTGGGATGTTCCAGGTAAGCTGACAGGTAACAAGATATCACCCACCACCCTGCCACAATTTTTTCCCTGCAGAGTCTGGAATTGAGGAGCCAGGGGACTGGTCAGCGTGGCCGGCTCAGCCATCGTAGACCCGATGATTTAACATGGAAGAGTCATTAGTCTGTACCATGAATTGTGCATTGAGACTGGTGCCAGAACAGGCATTTGAGAATAATCCTGTTTTTCTCTGAATTGCCTCTTTATACCAGGACATTTTTTCCCTCGGGTCAGAAATATACTTTAGTTTCTAAATCTCATGTTAAATCCATTTTGATTCCATAATGTGAAGTATGGGCAGGTAAGACATTAGACCTCAGAAATTGTTTACACTGGTAAGTAGCCTTTTAAAATAAAGCAAAATCACATTAAAATATCATCTATCTTCACTGTCCTTGGTTGTTTGGTGGGACTTTTTTGTCCATGGTTTCACTAATATATCCATATCCCTCCTTCTATATTCCTTGAGAGAAATTACAAGATTTATCTTTTTACTGTGACAGCTCTGTTATTACATAATTCCTAAAAAAAAAAAAAAAAAAAAGCAAAAAACAGAACAATGGAATATTTTGAGTGGTCTGGGCCTGGGCCCCTTTTTTCATTTAATTTAGTAATAATTTTTAATATGCTGTATTTATGGCTCTCAAATAAGAAAAAGTCCCTAGATGAGGCATTAAATATTTAATAGAGGAAGACCACCTCTTGAGGTTCACGCGCCAGTTCTTCTTAGCCCTACATGTACATGATTTATTTCATAAGCGCCCAATGAAAGAGATACTGACACTAGGTAAACATCACAGACAGAGACCAAGGCACGTGAAAGGAACCTGCCCAGGACTCATGACCAGTAGGTGACAGAAAGGCCCCAGTCTTCCAGAGTTTCTGTCACTGTCATGGAAGCTGCCTGTTGTTCTGCAGTACTAAGGAATTCCTAATTTGCTACCTCTTTTACTTTTGGTTTCTTTGCTGTTTTTACTCCTTATTTTGCTATTGCCATTTTGTCACTAAGTATCTCACATATGTAAACCTTTCCTTCCTAGTATAAGTCTGAACTCCTAAGACAAGGGCCATGGTGTCTGTGCCTTTGTATTCAGCAAGCACCTAACATATTTTAGGCTGCAGTTTTTAAATGACAGATAAGGCCTATTTACAGGTTCTGAAATCAATGTCCCACTTACCTAATTTACAATCCAATTACTTTAATGAAATAGGTGCAGGAATGTCAAACTGAGGTACAGCCGTACAATGGAATGTTGTTCTGTAGTAGAGAGAAGGAGCTCTCCAGGACTTGGAGGAACCATAGACAAGCAGAGCTGGGTGAGAAAAGCCAGTCTAAAACAGCTCCACGCTGCAGGCTCCCAGTGCTGCAGCCTCCAGGAAACAAAGCAGAAAGGTCTGTGGTTGCCAGGTGCCCCCAGGGAGGGAAAGGCTCAGTGATGCACAAGTGGAGAGCGTGGGGTTTGGAGGAGCTGGCCTGCGAGAGTGTCCTCCTGTAGCAGAGCTGCCACACATTTGTGAAAACCTGAAGGATGTGCCCTGCCCCCCCTGCCGTTAGCCACGAATTCATGTTCCATAGTTTTAGCTACCCTTGGCCAACTGTGGTTGGAAAATACTGAATGAAAACTCCAGCAATAAACAACTCATAAGTATTAAGTTGCACGCCATTCTGAGGAACCTGAGGAAGTCTCATGCTATCTGTTTCACCTGGCCACGGACGCAAATCGTCCGTTCGTCCGTTGACTCTGCACTGTCTACCCTCCCTGCCCTTGGTCACTTGGTAGCCTTCTGGGTTGTCAGAGAGAGACATTTACACAACTTATTACTGTATATTTTTATAATTGTATTTTATTATTGGTTATTGTTGTTAATATCTTACTGGGCCTAATTTATAAGTTAAGCTTTATTGTAGGTATGCATGTATGTCTAGGAGGAAATAGCACGTGCAGGGTGCAGTGCTGTCTGGGGTCCCAGGCACCCATGGAGTGTCTTGGAATGTGTCCCAGGGGTTAAGGGGGAACAACAGCGTAACACAAAGAGTGAACTACCATGAAGCGGGGGACTTTAGTCAATAAAGATGTATCAATATTTGTTCAATAATTTTAAAGTGTCCCATACTAATACAAGATGTTAATAAGTCAAATGGGGGAGAGTGGAGGTGAGGACAGAGATATATGGGAATCTCTATAGTTAGTGCTTAGTTTTTCTAAAACCTAAAACTATCATCCTAAGGAATATTAATTGTTAATTAAAAAATAACAAAGTATGTAAGAACACCATGCACTGAGAGTAAATATTGTTTCAGGAAGGATTTGTTACAGCTTTAGATAGGTGTGTGTTCCCCTGGGTGCCGTGGGTTCAACATAAAAATAAAGATATATGAAGTCAGAGAAGTGTAAGAGCCGCTGATCTCAGGTCACAGGTGCACAGCGCCCAGCCGCCAGTCAAACTAATGGCAGTGTTGGAAGCCTGGCAGGGCTCCTGGGCCGGCTCTGCTGCACGTCAGAGAGCCTGAAGCAGGAAGGGAATGAGGGGCCTGGTTCTGAAACAGCTGCACCTTTAGCTACTAAACGCACTATGAAAGCCTTTAACCGTGGATCTATCAGAACCACCCAGAAGGCGCAGAAGGCCAAGTCAGTCTCTCAGGATGCTTACCAGTGTTTCCAACTGGATGTGGTACCTACATAGTCAAGCTTTGATAAAATACTGGGAGTACCGTGATTTTTCTTCTTAGTGAAGTGAAATTCTGTGATAGCCTCAAAACAGTATCAGGGCCAGCTCTTAAGAAGCACTTGCCTAACCCGTGATCAATAAACTGTGTTTATTTGGTTCCCTCTCTGATTGCTAGGCCTGCTCAGTGTAGGCACTCAACAAGTACATGGCCCATTTTGACCCAAGTTCATAGTTTTCTGCAGCTGCAATTAATAAAGCATTAAAGTGTTGATTTGCTTTGATTTTGTTGGTACTGTTTGGGTGTTTCTTCCATTTCTTTCTGCTGTATGGGTTGTGTTTGCTCGCTTGCCTTTCTGTACATCTCAGATGAATTCCTGTGTTTGGGAAGCAGAAGGTCCTAGCCCAGGGCCAGTGCAGCCCTAGGGCTGAGTGGGTGCCACGGCCTGGCCACTCTGCTCCCTGCCTTCCCCTCTCTTCTTGGCTCTTCCTTTCTTCCCCCCTCTTCCAATACACATCGCTTTTATCTCAGAGCTGGAAATTCTATCGTGGCATACTTAGAATATCAAGAATTATCACACTGAATTTTGCCAACAGTTTTCTAAACTCCTGGATCCCACATCTCACTTTCCTTTCCCTGCTGCACAGCCCAAAAGAGAGGAAGCGGCCAGCTTCCGACGGAGGCATGCCGACGGAGGTCTCACGGGGGGTTGCCAGTGGGCAGAATCAGAGAAGGAAGATGCACAGTAGTAAATCAATTTCTGGTTTATTGCCTAATTATCTTTAGGCCTATTTATATTTTTAAGGATGAATAAATAATATTAAAGCTGTACATATTAGATTTCCAAATGAAACAACAAACTGTCTTATACCTGGAACAGGAATTGAGCAAAGCTAATTTGCTTTTAAAGTTTGCACAGTACCAATCAAAATGTGTTTAGTTTTCAGCTTTTTAGGTATATTCAGGCCTTACCAAGAGAAGACTCATTAGTATTCCTTTGGAGACTTTTTGTAAAAAAACAAACAAACAACAACAACAACAACAAAAAAAACAAAACAGATTCCTTGGTTCTACTTCAGGACTTTTGAATTAGAATCTCTAGAGACAGGAACCCAGAAGTCTTTCTCTTTAAAGAACTCCCTGGGGAATCTTGACACTTTCACCAGTTCATGGGACCAGTGGGTTACATCTTGAGTAGTAAGTGAAAACCATTTAAATAGGAAAACAATTTTCTAAAATATATGACACATAAAAATGTAACTTACTGTTTTTTGGTATGAAACCAAGTTTCACAAACATGATAGTCAAATTTATCCTTTAGTTTCCCTTCCAGACCCATAAAAAATTGAAAGCTATCAAAATTCTAATGTAGTCTTTATTTTTGAAATATTTTCATGACATCAGAAAGCAACAAATGACTAACTATTCCTGTATCTAAGAACTGTCTTTGCCTATAAACATTTATGGAGTTCTTTTTTTCTGAGTATAAACTGCTGCTTTCACAGGATGGTGCTGTCCAACCCAGCTCTGCTATCGCATGTATGTAGCTTGGAAAGGAGAGTAGCTTTGGTTCCGTGTTTGATTTATCACTGATTCAACAGCATCAAAGCATTTTTTTTTAAAAGTTCCTGCTGTGTGTGGCCCCGTTCCTTGTGCTCTGTGATGAAAGTTGCAGGCACACTGGCCTTACTTCCTTAGAACTAATGGGCCTTCTATATATATCCAAAATACTTTCCAAACATTTTCATCTCTTATTTTTATTTGGCAGAGGGATCTGTGGGCTTAGGAAGTTTATCTTGTCTGCCAACACACTTATCTTCAGAATCCCCCCTTCTTGCATCACTGGTTCTGGGTTCCTTTTCCTCCTCAGGATCCCACACAGACTGTCCCAGGACCCCCCATACCAGGCATCCTGGCCATCTGCTCGCTGACACCTCTCTGATAACCTAGCCTCTCAGCCCTTCTGTTGTCCTCTGGGCTTTCCCAGTCACCCTCCTGGAAGCCATTTTCTTCCCATGTTCCAATATCTGGAGACATTACTGGTGAAACCTACAGCCACCCAGACAAGTGCCACTGTGACCGTGGTTGTCCCAACCTCTCAGCTCCGGTCCTGTTGGCCATTTTTTAATTCTTAGTCTCCTCTTTACAGAGGCTTTGTCAGGAGCCCCCCACCTGTGCCCCTAATTCTGCATGTTGTCCTTCCACCCAGAGTACTCTCAGAATGCTGCTGCCTGCTTTCTGAGCATTGTGGGGTTTGCACTGTGCCCTCCAGTGTGTGCACATCGGTCCCCCTCCCCCTCACCCCATCCATCAGCCTTGGAGAAGAAATATCCCTTCAACTAAGACATTCGCTTTTCTGCTTGGACTCCCTGTTTCTCCTCACAGGAAACAACATACTTTGTATATGGTAACAGATGTTAACTGGACTATTGCAGTTACCATCACTTTGAAATAGTTAACAAATATAAAATCATTTTGTTGTATATCTGCAACTAATATAATGCTGTTATATATCAATTATACCTCAAAATTGATCAACATTTTTCTTAAAAAATAAAAAATATTTCTTGATCTTACTTCTTAGTGTCCTTTTGCTCACTTGCCAGGCCTGAGGCCCGGTGTGGGCAGCACTGTCCTGCAGGGAGCAACTCGGACCACTCTGCCCACTGTCCCTGCTCACTGCCATTAGCTGTTTGGCTTCCACTCCTCACTGACCTGGAAACATTGGTCTGAATGGTTACCAGTAAACACTGCTATCTCTTAACCAAAGTCATATTGTCCAGTTTTTTTACTTGAAAATGTCTTAGACTTTGAGGCATCGTTACCCATTTCTTGGCAATGCCATTGATAATGATTCAGAATCCGTGCATTCTCCCACTCTCTCATGTTGGTTTCTGGGTTTGAGTGGGATCCCTCAGCCTGCCTCTCCCCTGAGAACGCTCTTCTATTCCCTGCTAATATCTCTCTCAAATCACTCTCCTACCTGTTACGCAGGTGGGTCATCTTTGTGTTTAAACTACCTCCCCAAAGCTTAGCTTCTGTATTGCTAATTGTGTATTTTGCTGAACAAGCTGTGCTCACAGCAGCCTCGACATCTCACAGACCCAGGTGTGTTTGCTGGCATCCCCACTTGCCACACACACACCCCCACAACACCACTTCCTTTCCCTTTTTATCTCAAAGACAATGATATTCTCCTGACTCCTGGCCTGATAAAAATATGGGAATAGTCTCCTCTTTTATATCCAGCCAGCTGAGAAGTTGCTTTTGGCTAGACCAGCCTTCATGGCTCTCATTATGAATGCAAGATGCACCTGAGAGAAAACTATCAGGCACTTGTTAGAGCAGGGTCTGTCACTCACAGGTCCCAGGGTGAACAGCCTCCCAGGAAAGTTTAGAGAGGGCATCAGGAGCATAGACCTGAGGCTCCACCTTTACAGAGACCTGAGGGCAGCTTCCCAGGTTTTTGCAGGTTCAATCTTCATTGGTGAATGTAAACCTAAGAGTAGGGATCAGGACTCAGGCATGGAAATGGAGGGTCCCTCTCATGGCCAGGTTCTAGGTCACCCTAGTCTTTCTCAAAGGGGAACTTCATGGGGGCAGCCTGCTTCTTATCTAGCATCTCATTAGTACGTGTGTGTGCATCTGGCACTGCTACTCCAGACGGATGTCTCTGAGTGGAAACCTGGCAGTCAGAAGCTGCATGTCAGGCACTTTGCCACAGAAGTCTAGTGGATGTTTTCTTTCTGATGTTCGGTGGTCCAGTGCTGGATGCTGCAGGTAACCCCTGTCCTCCTAATCCCCCTGTACTGGCCTCCTCACGATCACTCTGTTGCAACACTCTCAGTTACAGGTTGACTACCACTCACTTTTGACAGGTCTTCAGTATGAATCTAAACCACAAAAAGTGAGAGCTTCCTGAAACCGAAGCTCAAAGGGGAGAAGTCATTTTCTT
This sequence comes from Anoura caudifer, assembly GCA_004027475.1. Classification (NCBI taxonomy): domain Eukaryota; kingdom Metazoa; phylum Chordata; class Mammalia; order Chiroptera; family Phyllostomidae; genus Anoura; species Anoura caudifer. Next base: position 16,931 of record PVKU01011338.1, on the reverse strand, counting down.
AGAGAAGGGCCCCTCATTCTCTCCTTTCACACCTTCTCTAAGTCAAAAATCAACCCCATTGTGTAGGGTCCACAGGAACTGATCTCCCTGTCATCTTTTCTGTCCTTCCATATCCAATGAGATCCGAATGCAGCTTTCTTGGGCTGCTGCTGGGCTTTGTGGCTCTATGCCAAACCCTGTTGTCTTTCCCACATGCGTAATGAAATGTGCAGTGAGTGATTTGTGTGGAATTGCTTTGAAATTTAGCAATGTGTGCAGACTCTAAGCACTTCATTTTATTAGGGGTTTACTTAGAAATGTAATTTGTTCATCACTCAAGGTCAATGCACTTTTAAATTTTGACTCAGCCTTTGCTTCCTCAGTCCCTTGCACTTTGTTTACATGAGCACCATGCCTATGTCACCTGTCTTCTTCTGAAACATTTCAGCTTCTCTGCATTGCTCTCAGGATAAAGCACAGGCTGCTGAAGACCAGGCTCAGGGCTGCCCCGTCGGCTCCATCCTGGTTCCCTGGTGCTCACTGCATGGTGTGCTCTCAGTGTAGTATGCTCTCAAGATTTTCTTTTCCAAAGAAAAATCCTTTCTATGGATTTTAGCCTTTGTTTGTATTGCCCCCATCCCTGAAGCACTTCCCTCCTGTTATTTTATGACTTGTACTCTTATTTAAGATCTGGCTTATCTCCCACAGAGTGTTTCCTTCTTTCTCAGTTATCTTTCCTGAACCGATGCCTTTCCCACAGCACAGCACAGTGCTGGTCACATGGAGCGCCACGTGAGCAGAGTAGACAAACACATAGGTTTGTACAGCCAGACCTTCTGTGCACATGTAAACACTCATAGCACTTATACCATTTACTTATGGCATGCTTATCTTTTTTACCAAAAGATAATGTATACTTCCCAAAGGCAAGGGTGATGATTTCCACTTGTCTGTATGAGCCCAAAACTTGAGCATCATGCTCTGTACTGAGATATCTAGAGTGACTACATATAGGACATCCTGGAAAAGAGATGGAAGACATATGTCTCTATTCCAGGAATTTGTTGACACTTGTTCTATCATCAAACTCTTTCTCTTTGCACTACTGCAAGCTCTGATTTTGCAGATGAGATATTTTATAAGAGCCTACAGTTAGGTGAAGGTTTGTGTCCAAAGGACAGAGACTCTGGACAGTAGCAGGGGCTTGTGGGTCCAGCTCACAGTCCAAAACATCCTGATGCTCATGTTTCTGGCCTAACAGAGCAATTTCCAGTTCATTCATCACGTGTTGGTTTCTGGAGAATGGAATTCTAATTTATCCCATCCGAGTATGATTTCAGAAGCTTATGCTCCTTTTTGGGAATCAGTACAGTTTTTGTTCACTTTGCTCATTAGGAAAAGTTTGGGGTAGCTCTAGAGATAGCAGGATTAGGGCGGGGGGAATGTCTTATCCATTTTACACAACACCAAGAAACCGAAGGGACATCCACTGCTCTGAGGGCCACCCAGCATGCACTGTGAACACCACCTTCATCCTTAATCAGTTCCTCTCTGATGGCCACACTTGAGCCTCGCCTCCCTGCATGTCTCCCAGCAACCAACACAGAGCCTGACCCGCTGTAGTCGCCTGGTACCATGCGGCACTTCCAGATCCAAGCCCCTCACGTGACTGGCAGCCTGGAGCCAACTTCCCTTGAGTTAGCAGAAATTTGATGCCTTAAAGGAGAAAAGTAGAAGAAAGATGATTAAGTCCAATTTCCTTTCCTTTTAAAATTGTTTACAGTCTTTCCCTGGGTTCATTGTGTTAAGCTTGTCTGTTGTTCTGTTTGTTTCCATCAACGTGTTAACTGAACTCACTTTCCCTCACATTCTTCAGGTCTTGGTGTCCATGTGTCACAGAAGGTACTTCTAGTGTGAGGGCTGTTGCTGACTGAGATACAAGCAGCAAAGTGGAGGTTGGCAGAGGAAGCGCAGGCCAGACCAGGAAAGCTGGCAGCGCTGCCCACAGGAGCCTGCAGAGGCAGGGCTGACATGGACCTCTGAAGCCAACTACTATGCTAATGATAGCATTTCATTAAAGAAATGCAAAATATAACCAAAGACACTGAAATTGAGAACAGGCTGACAGTCACCAGAGGGGAGAGGGGAGGGAATTTCAGGGGGAAAAGGGGAAGGGTTTAGAGCAACAAGTATAAAGGACACATGGACAAAAACTAGGGAGGGTGGAAATGGGAGGGAGGTGGGGAGGGCTGGGGCGGTGGGCTGGGATGGGAGTAAAAGACAGAAAACTGTACAAGAACAACAATTAAAATAAAATTAAAAAAAAAAAAAAAGAAACGCAACCCACTGGATGTTCACATGTTTTGAATCAGAAATTGCAGAGATATGCAAAATCAGAACAATCATGCTCTGTCACACATGCCCTGTCATGCATGCCTGGCTGCAGCAGTTAGCAGCCCATGGCCAACCTGTTCCCTCTCTGCCGGCACCCTTCCCCCACGGACACCGGCTTATTTTAAACAAATGCAAGATGTGCATATTTCCTGATGTACCTAAGTTAAATATTTAAAATGAATTATTTTAATAAGGTATTAAATTTTTAAGTGATCAGCTTTGATAGTATAAAAGAATAAGGAGCCAGGTAAGTTTTTATTGTAATCAGCTCTGGATACCTATGGTATTGAGGTATAATGTGTGTACAATGATGAGTACCCATCTTAAGTGTATATTTGGATAAGGTTAAATAAATTTACTGTCTTTCTAAGTTTAGTCAGTACATTTCCATCACCAAAGTTCTCCTACACCTCTTCCCAGTCATCGGACACGTACCAACCCCATCCCCACCCCAGCTCCTACCAGACGCTGCTTGGCTTTCTGGCCCATACATTAGACTTCTTTCTTACAGAGTTTAATAATAATGGAATCCTACAATATGTATTTTTATGTCTGGCCTCTTTTGCTCAGCATAATATTTTTGAAATTTACACATAGTATTGTGAATATCAGTAGTTCATCCCTTTTTATTGCATTTTCACTCCATTGTATTGATGATATCAAGATCTGCTTCTCCATTCCATTTGACAGACATTTTTTTCCAGTTTGGGAAGATTAGGAATGAGGCTTCTATGAACTTTTGTGTGCATGTTTCGGAATAGACATATATTTTTATCTCTCTTGGGTAAATAACTAATAATATAAATGCACAACTATATATTAAGCATATTTAATTCTATTAGAAATGCAAAATTGTTTTCCAAAGCGGTTGCACCGTTTTATCTTTCTCACGAGCAGTATGATGTGTTCACTTAATGTCGGTAGGTTCTGCAGATTTAAGTGTATTGACATAATAGTGACACCAGTTTTACCATCAGATAATTGATACAAACTACAGTTAAGTTCCTAAGGCATCACATCAATGTTATAACGAGATGACATTGAACGAAACAGGCCTGCTTCAATCCCTGCTGTTAGTACATTTGCTTCATCCTTCTGAGTGTGATGGCATCTGACTTTGGTTTCAATTTACCCTGTGCTGTTGAGCACATTTGTCACAGGAGTACTGGATTTCTGAAACTCTGGTTGCCACTCCCTCAGCTCTGCCTGGGCTGCTCACCCCACAACATGCCACAGCAGCCTCATCCACACACAGCCCAGACCGGGCTTCCCTTCCATCTTCATCATCAGCCTGTGCCCACTTCCTGGAAACAGTCCTTTCATTTATTTTGTACAGTGTTCTGGGTTCTCTTTTTTTTTTTTTGGCAGGGGATGCTAGGGATATAGGTTTTATTTTTCCTTTGTTATGCTATAATGGCTATAAGTGGAAATCCGGGTGAATTTTTATGAAACAATTTTGTACATTTTTGAAATTTATCAAGGACCAAACTAAGAAAACTCAAGTAATGTTGTATGAAAAAAGAAAAAGAACTCAGTTATTATTCCTAGGCTCACTCTCTGGTAGGAAGAGCATATAACATTGGGAAAGAAAAGGAAAACCATGCCCTGGAGTCGTAGGAGGCTGCAGGCCAGGGGTGACAGTGGAGGACAGGGAAGCCAAGCAGTCTAACATGTACCTCCCAACTTTCTCTCTTGGGGTCTGACCCCAGGAAAGGAAGGCATGTGGTGGAAATGAGATGTGCCAAGACCTGGAGCTGTTCCATATGCGCAGCCCACATAAATGCCCCAGTGAATTTAGTAGTTTGTCCCGCTTCGTTGGAGGGAAGCCCTGGGGTGTAGGTTCTGGTGTGTCATAGCAGGACGCAGGTAGCTGGACAACTTGTCACTGGGGCTCGAGTGCTCTCCTGTGGGTGAAGATGGTTTCTACCTGAGGGTTGCAGCATTCAGGGTCAAATGTGCATCACAGCCAGACCTGATAAAGGAAGCAAGATGAGGCTGAGTTAAGCAGTGGTGTCCACCCAGCCTTAACAGGTCGAGGAAAAGCTGATGGCACACATGCCAGTGGCAGACTTGACTAGAAATGTCAGCAGGATTGAGGACACTTGCACGGCTAAGGGGACAGGCCAAGTCATGTCCGGATGTTTAGAGCTGTAAACTCTGTCTTCTGTTTCTGAGTTTATTAAAGCCATCTCTCTCTCTCTCTAGCTCTCTCCCCCTGCACCTTGAAAAAAGAGTGGGAGAAGAAGGCTTAATGGAGGGGCTAACTCATCAAAAGAGATTGAACATTACCCAAATTACATTTGATTTTGCATTTTCTTTAGACACAAATGCATAAACACTATGCAGAGGGAGGGGCAAGGAATGTCATTTGTGAGTTCTAATGATTTGAGAGATTTATAAATTTAGGAAGTTCTTTGCTTTCTAGGAAACATTGATCCAGGAGATGGGTGGTAGATTTTCTGCTCTTCATCTTTGTTTTAGAAGATAGGAGGTGTTTCAGAGCAGCAAATGTTTGGAATTTACATCCTAAATCCAGGGATCAGACCAGGACTAGAGAGGGTGACAAGGATGCCTCCTGACACAGATGGTGAACACTTACTAGTTCACCCTTCTGCTTACATGACACAGAAGCAAGGAGCAAAAAATTAGCTTCTATTTCTTCAAACACACATTCTTCCTGCACAGCCAAACACAAAATATGTTCCCAGAGGTGGAGGAGGCCCTGCGGGGATGTGGGTGATGCCTTAAAGCAGAAAAGAAGAAGTGGGAGGATCTGCTCCTCAGCCAGTTTTCCCAGCTTTTCCTCTGGAGTGTGGGGTGGGGGCAGTGCAAGGAGGCGAGACTTGGGGGCAGAGTGGAAGGCATTGTTGACCACGGATCCATAAAATTGCATTCCAAAGCCATCATATTGACAAATCTCCCTTTTATTGCCCACTTATCTTATGTGTCCATGGACTGATATTATGAGCAATTGATTGTCATCATTCTGTTAAAATATACAGGGTTGGTGAAAGTAAGCTTATAGGTTTGAGTGACATCCTTTTGAGTTAAGAAAGCTGCTGTAATAATTATAACCTACATCTCTCTTCCCATACAAAGAACTGTTAGCCGACTTTTGCCAGCCTCTGTGTTTTTGCTGGCATCATACTAAATATACTTTCCTCTCCCTCCTCCAGGATCAAATAGTTAATGATGTAACAAAATAATGTTTTATATTCTGAGAACCGTTTAACCATGTCAACACATACTCCTAATACACCATATTTGTGGGTCTCTGTTCTTATTCAATGGACAATTTAAATGAGTACAATTTGGAATTATATTATGAGAAAATGGTTAAGATTTTTAAAATGCATTCATGCCTACTCTAATTTAGCACCACTATTACCACTATTTTCTTGCTTTTCTGGTCACTCATCTAGTATTTATTCATATATGTATTTTGTGCCTACTTTTATTCAGAACATAAAATTTTATATACTGCTGCCTTTATCAGTCTCCATATTGGGCTTATTTACCACTTTAATGTCTGCTTAATACTATATCATGTACTTAATATACCAACACTTTTGCAGATGCCATTCTGTGGGATACAGAAGTAGTTTCTATTATTCACTGTCATGAATAATGCTACAATGAACATTTTCCTAAGTATACCATTTTCTAATTTTGAATGTTCACCTTGAGATAATTTGTAAGTAGGATTACTAGGTCCAAGTATATGAATACATTTAAGGAGTCTTAAAACAGGTGTGGGTCAAACTGGTGATTCAGTGGGGTATTGTACATATCTACAACACCACCAGGAATGTGAATTTATCACTGGTTTCCCAGATAGTCTCATTTGCATTTTACTATTTATAATTGTAGTTAATTCCATCAGTATCGTTATTTAAAATTAGCCTTTGAGATTTTTACCATTTACATACTGCTTACTGTTTGAGAATTACTGTGGCTTAATTAGGGAAATCACTCAAGTATGAGACAAGCACAGGAAGCTCACATCCCTACATAGATCACTTCTCACTGTGTACACAGTGAATTAGCCTCTCAGGAAAGGTAACCCCTTCATCTGTAAACTGGGGTGAGGACACCTGCTTCACCAGGCTGTTGGAAGGAGGATCTGGTGAGCTCATCAGTGCCAGGTGTGCTGTGGTGCACAGGGAGTCCTCACCCCTCCTTCCCTCTGTCTGTCTGCATCATCCATCCACAAACCTCCCCGACCTCTTGTCAGGGTCACAGAAGCACGTCCTTCAGTACAAAGCTACACAAAACCTGCGTTTCCAGTCCAGCATCTAAGGAGCTGAACTCTGACTCAGCAGCACCAGCAGAAATAGGCATGACCTACTGAGGCCACATCTGCAGGACACCACGAATTACCAAACTGTTCATGCAAATGAGAAATAAAATGCAAAATGAACTGCTTGACATGGATTCCTCATTTTGGAACTCTGTGTGTAGCCCAGTTTCTCTTTTAGTGTCTTACCTAGATTTTCTTCTGTACTATTTCTCAGAGATGTTTCAATTTGCTTATCTGCTTCTTTGTTGTAGTTTCAAGTAATGTGTCAGCAGAATCTTCTATGCATTGCATTCTACCCAGGAACAAACTTACCTTAGTGGTAACAGGCTTAGTTTGTCAAGCAACTGTAATGGCTAGAACTTGCATATCTGGATGACACCAGCCCTTGGGTTTGTCTGTCTCACATCCCGTGTCTGCATCCTGGGCATCACTGTGACTCTGCTGCCTGGGCCTGTCTCTGTGTGGATGGCATTTCTGGCAGGAGCTGCCTTTACGAAGATCATTCTTCAAAGTCAGAATGACTTCTCATATGTCATAAGATGTGCAGCTTCTGAGTTGGAAAAGCATTAAAAATAAAAATTCTCATCTTCTTTTGTCAGGGTGGGGCAATTTGGGGGCTGCTGAGAGATTTTTCATTCTCTCACTTCTGTGTTGAGAACTTGGACTAGGAAGTACTCCAAGTAGCCTCATTTAAGAGGCCGGGCCGTTGGAGGGGACTGCCTATGGCTTCCCAGCCATAGCTACACACCCTGACAAAATGAGATAATATTGTAAGGATTTGGGGAAAATGTTCAAATTCCGTACAGTGATTCTGGCAGGTGCTTTTGTTTATACTGCTGGACTGATATACAATCATTTAAATCTGCATGAGCATGCTCTGTAAAGCACACACCTGTCAGGGGTGAAGGCAGGAGGCCTGAGAGAGGCTGCTGTGCAGCAGGTCCATCTGCAGAGGGACTGGAGGCTCATCCCTGAATTTATCATCTTCCTGGGCAGGGCACAGTAGACAGCCCTGTCTCCAGTATGGCTTTACAAGAAATCTATCATTGAAAGTGTCAGAACTCATAAGATGACTTCCAGCCAAGATGGAGGCAAAGATAAATCTACTGTGCCTCCTTGTACAACCAAAAGGACAACAACAAATTAAAAAAAAAACAGAACTGCTAGAAAATCAAACTGTATAAGAAGTCCAACAACCAAGGAATTAAAGAAGAAACATTCATCTAGACTGGTAGGAGGATCAGAGATTAGCAGCCAAGTGGAGAGGACTCAAGGCCAGGCAGTGGCTAGAGAAACAGGTGAGGCAGCAGCTGGCAAAGTGGGTGGTCCCACATTCGTGTGCAGATAAACCAGGAGGAAAAACTGGGGAGTGAGATGGACCAAGCAACCCAGGGTTCAGCATGGGTAAATAAAGCCTCAAAATCCCTGGCTGTAAAAATCTGTGGGGGTTGTGGTGGTGAGAGAAACTCCCAGCCTCACAGGAGAATTCGTTGGAGAGATCCACAGGGTTCTAGAATGTACACAAATCCACCCACCCAGGAATCAGGGCCAGAAGGGCCTAATTTGCATGTGGGTAGCAGAGGAAGTAACTGAAAGCTAGTAGAGAGCTGAGCAAGCAAGCATTGTTCCGTCTCGGACCCCTCCCCACAAACAGAACCATAACACAGCAACGTGGCTTACCCTGCCCAGGCCAATACCTAAGGCTCTGCCTGCTGCTACAAAGCAGATGCGCAGAGACAAAGAAATGGCCCAAATAAAAGAACAGATCAAAGTTCCAGAAAAAAATACAACTAAGCCAATGAAGAGATAGCCAACCTATCAGATGCAGAGTTCAAAACACTGGTAATCAGGATGCTCCCAGAAATGGTTGAGTATGGTCACAAAATAAAGGAAGAAATGAAGGTCATACAAAGTGAAATAAAGGAAAATACACAGGGAACCAACAGTGAAGGGAAGGAAACCAGGCCTCAAATAAACGATTTGGAACAAATGGAAGAAATAAGCACCCAACTGGAACAGAATGAAGAAACAAAAATTCAAAAAATGAGGAGGGTCTGAGGAACCTCTGGGACCACTTTAAAAGTTCCAACATTCGAATCATAGGGGTGCTAGAAGGAGAGGAGGAAGAACAAGAAATGGAAAACATAACAAAGGAGGATGTCTCCATCTGGAAAAGGAAATAGACTTCTAGGAAGTCCAGGAAGCTCAGAGAGTCCCAAAGAAGTTAGACCCAAGGAAGCATACACCAAGGCACATCACAATTACATTACCCAAGATGAAAGATAAGGAGAGTATCTTAAAAGCAGCAAGAGAAAAAGGACAGTTACCTACAAAGGAGTTCTCATAACACTAGTCGCTGATTTCTCAAAAGAAACCTTACAGGCAAGAAGGTGCTGGAAAGAAGCATTCAAAATTATGAAAGGCAAGGACTTACACCCAAGGTTACTCTATCCAGCAAAGCTATCATTTAGAATGGAAGGGCAGATAAAGTGCTTCCCAGATAAGGTCAAGTTAAAGGAGTTTATCATCACCAAGCCCTTCTTATATGAAATGTTAAAGGGATTTATCTAAGAAAAGGAAGATCAAAAACTATGAACACTAAAATGACAACAAACTCATAGCTATCAATAACTGAACCTAAAAAAAATAAATAAACTAAGCAATCAATGAGAACAGAAAGAGAATCACAGAAGTGGAGATCATGTGGAGGGTTGTCAGTGGGGAGGGGGGAGAATGGGGGAAAAGGTATAGGGAATACATGGCATAAATGGTAGGTACAAAATATTCAGGGAAGTTAAGAATAGTATAAAAGATGTAGAGGCCAAAGAACTTATATGTATGACCCATGGACATGAACTAAGGAGGGGATAATGCTGGAGGGTGGTGGGTGTAGGGTGGAGGGGAATAAAGGGGGAAAATGGGACAACTGTAATAGCATAATGAATAAAATATATTTTTTTAAAAAGAACTCACAAGGTGAAAAAATATGGCCTCAGCTGCAGTCTTGTTGTCTACCCCATGTCTGCCTTCCTGATACTAGACATGGGGGGTGATAATGGAAACAGTTCACTTTTTCCCAGAGCCCACTCTGCAGCCCTCATCATGAAGTGACAGTGACTGCAGCGGTCACACCATATTCATCACCCTGAGGCGGAGAGGCCTGGCTCCCTCTGAGCTTCCAGCCTGATCCATGGTCTGGGGCCAGGCCCCCAAGTCCTACCTGGCAGGCAGATTGTGGAGCCAGAATGAGATAATATTGTAAGGATTTTGGGAAAATGTTCAAATTCCATACAGTGATTCTGGCAGGTGCTTTTGTTTGTACTGCTGGACTGATATACAATCACTTAAATCTGCACGAGCATGCTTTGATTGGGATTGTGTATTTTGTGTGCCCCTCACATTGTCACAGGCCTTTTATGGAAGCTCCCAGTACATGACTTTCTCCCTGAAGTGCTACCTGAATATCCTTCTCCACCCCCATGCCTCCTCCTCCCTTTTTCTGTCTGACACCCTTAACTCAGCATTTGGACTGAGCTATCTCTGTGCCTTCTCTGACCCATGGACAGGCAATTGCTAGTCCTTGGCACCTTGCATGGGAATGCTCTGCATCCAGCTTGGCTTCCTACTCAATAGTCTGGGGTTGTTGCAGGGCAGGACCTAGTCCTGTTCACTTTTTCAGCCCTGGTTCAGGTTATTTGCTCAGTGAATATTGACCATAATGATGAGCGAATATCAAATACTTATCATGAAATAATTTGAAGTAGTAAAGTGAATGGTTTCTTGCATATTTACTATAAAACTTGTGATGGAAACTCAATGCCTAGCTTTTTATAAGTAATATAAATATATGTGCAGTATGTACACACATTAAAAGGGGAATCTTACCAAGTACTCCAATGTTATTACCAAAAGTTTCCGACTGAGGGTCCATAACCACATGACAGACCAGATGCTGTGACCTCTGTGTGAGAGACAAGCTGCGCAAACTGCTTGGATCACACATTCAGTGGGATGCAGACAGGGGTGCAGAACAAAAGGGTTTCTTGATGAAGTGCATTTGGAAAATGCTGGGATAAAATGTCCATGTATGAAATCTCTCACAGTTAAAATGCCGTGTCAAAATTTAGTGTCTAGGCATCCTACTCTCTTTTCTATCTTGTTTGACTAATTTACTTATTTATGATTTTCAGCTTCTGTGGTGACATGGCACCTGGCTTCTTTCTTCAAGGGAAGTTCAACCCACAGCACAGTCCTTGACACACTGTATTGGTTTGTGATCTACCTGGTGCAGGTATGCAGATGCTCCATTAGAGTCCCACCCACCCTTTTGGATTGTGCCCATGGATCCATATCCATTCCTGTTGTTCTTGTTGATTTCTGAGAACGGAGTTTGTTCTGAGAAGTAAAACACATGTGTCAGGGATGACCTTGATGACCTTGTCTTGCCGACTTAGAAGTATGTGTTTACGGTATGACATTCAAGGTCCCTGAAGACCCCTTCATCTTCTTTGTTATGTGATAAACACAAATTAAGAATGCATTTTCAGGAGAGAAGGGAAAGTCTATGCTCATATGGTTCTTAAAATAATGAGACTTACCTATAACTCTAGGGGAATCAAGTATATGATTTATATGTTAGTAAGTGTTATAGCTGTTTATAAGTGTAATATCTCTAGTTCAAACTTCTAACAGAAAGATATAAACTTCTTATTTTGTCCATACTTTGTCTAGGCCTAGACAAAACTGAGTGCCAGATTACAGACTACATGGCTGCACATGCAAATTAATGATCCCTTGATCTCTAAGGTTTTGTGAAAGTTACTCCTTTGGTATATCATGACATAAATATGACATTACATAAAATATAGTATTTGACAGTTTTCTGATTAACAAAGTCTCTTGAAGAGAATATGCTGAAATGAAGTTCTCCGAAGATATAAGCCTGTATGTCAGGAGATTTAATTCAAGTCAGACTCCTTGGATGGGGGGTGTGTGTAGGGGGTTGTCAAAAAGGAATACTCTATTGCAAGATTCACTGCTTTGCTATATTTGACTTTTAAAATATTATTATGAATATGGTTGGCTCATTGAAATGCTGGTACAATTTAGAAAAGTTTCTCATCTATATAAACCTTATTTTCAAAAGTAAATTGTAACTGCTTCTCTGCTCACCCCACCCCCACCAAAAAAAAAAAAAAAAAAAAAAAAAAAAAGTCTGATGAAAACCACGTTGGGGTAGTAGCACAGACCTGAGACTTAATTGGATGTGAGACCTGGCTTTGCTGTTTAACCTACTGACTTGGGAATTATTTTTTGTGCTTTTTAAAGAGTATTATTAATTCAGAAGAAAAGGACGGGAGTGGGAAGGGAGGAGGGGAGAAGTGATCAATTCACAATTACAATGAACCAAATGAACCAGGTCACCTTTACTCTTAATGAAACTTCAAGTAATAATGGTTTATTTCCATGAGTCTCCAAAGAATTTCTTCCAACTTTCTGTGAGAGTCTGAAATCCATAAAGTTTAACCTCCCTGATTTAAGGCAAATATTGCAACGGGTCCCCTATTTATTCTCTCTGTTTGAGCATTTTGCAGCTTTTGGCCCACACAGAATTGACATGCATGTATTTTTTTTAAAAATCACCAAATCAAAAAATCCAGAGTTTACATAAAAATCTGGCTTCCCAGTCGTCTTTTTCTCTATAAATTGTGCTACAATTAAACTACTTCATTGAGCCAGAAATCTTGTTAGAAGAGACACCTCCCTGTCTTTACTGTCTCTACACCTGACCCTGCAGACGCTCCAGAGCTCAGCTCTAACCCAGTGTCTTCAGCCCTCCCTGTGACAGGCGCTGGTGCTGCAGCTACCTCTACAAAACGATGTCCACACTTGAGGGTGGAGCTGGGGCCTCAGAAGTTTTACAAAGCTCCTCAGGGGTTTTAATGTGCAGCAGGTCTAGAGTCACTGCTCCAACACCTTCCTTTATCTCTGTCTGACATCACCTCCCTCAGCTACAACGGCCCTGCAACATCTCATTTCTATTCTTGTCCCTACTCAATCCATTCTCCAACAGCCAGAGTAATTGTCTTTAGGTAGAAAAGTATATGATTATTCCTGCTTAAACTTCTTCAATAACAAAGGGACAACAACTGATAATGATCCTTTACCAATTGGTTGGATAAAGACCCTCAGTTCAGGCTTCCTTGGTGGACCAAGTCATTGAGGCATGAAGTTCCTTGGGAAAATGGGGGAGAAGACATAAAGGATGCAGCTGAGGATGCCGAAGCAGTTTTGCTCCATTCCCTCCTCAGTACCTCCCGCTCCTCTGCTGCCCCAGGCGGTGACCCTGGCATACTGTCTACCTGCCCAATGCCTGCTGTCAGTCAGGTTGCTGATCTCTTACACTATCAGCATTTTATAACTGGTCAGTGACATTATTGTAAGATTAATTTTAGGGCACAGCTACCAGAGTTTATTAATTGTCACTCTTTTATAGTCTCATGGTTCACTCAGCACTGTAAGTTGATATGGTAGATTTTTAGGCAGAATAACAGAATTCAGGGCATTTGTCAGGGTAGGGTTATAGCTGCCATCTTGTCTCCTGCTGCTCAGACACACAGATGTTCCTTTCACCACTGAGAAATGACAGTCCAGTGACTCATCTGAGCTGCCATGGAGACTCTGTCTTGTCCCATAGTGACCACAGAGCAACCCCATGGCCTTGCTGTAGCTGTTGAGAATTCACCTTTAGCCTCTAATCTCCCATGACTGCACGGGGAAAGGAAAACGATAAGGCATCATCAGAATGTTTTCATCATAAAGGACACCCTTGGAGGTTTAGTGATGTTATTTTTAACCAGTTTTAAAAGAAATCAGTAAATGCAAGGTTCGTGGAAGCTGAGTGGGAACTTAGGTCCACGTCAGTACCCCTTCCTACTGGTGACAACGTTTGTCTTCAGTGTGTCACCAATTACATTACAAAAAGTACAAAAATGCGTAGGACATTTGGGGATGCAGACCAATAAAGATGTTATAAAAACGTAGTTACTTAGGAATTGAATTCATGCCTGAGGCTGCCTTCTTTGCCATAAATTATTTTCATTAATGAAGCTAAAGTGTGTTCAAGGACCCAATTTACCCAAGTGATAAGCCTGTGCAGAGCTATCCTTTCATTTATGAAAATAGTTGGTATTTTAAGCTTTCTCCCAAATATTTATTTTGGTGGGGCGGGGGGGGGGGGAATGAAGAACACAACACAAAGATAGAGGCACAAGCATACACCTGCTGGACATCCCTGGAGACACAACACAGGTTGGGGCTGGTTACTGAGTGGCCCCAGGTTCCTTTCTGGCCCTGGGTGGACTGGTCTTGCGCATAGTCCTCATGGTGGCGAGTGGAGCTGTAAGAAGCCCAGTTTAGGAATGTCTTTGAAGGATTCAAGCAGCAAACCTTTTATCTTTCAGAGGTCTGCATCAGTACAGAAAACGTTATTCAAATAATATACCACCATTTTTTTTCTAAATTTCTTATCTCTTTGACTGCCTGAGTTCTGTACATGGGAAGATTAAAATGTGTTCGAAATCCATCACACAGAACAGCTACTGAAGGGAAATGAATGGTGTCTGAAGTGAACCTTGGGTTAAGCATACTTCACTTTGCATTTTTCACTAGTGTTTTCATTTTTGGTTAACTACATTTAATTAGAGACTGTCTTCACTGACCTGTAATTGGTTAGGATTCATTTAAAAACTCTAATATGTAGGGTGAATGTGCCCCGTGGGTATTACAAGGCAGATACAATATGCCACTTTGTGATATGGAGTTGGTTGTGAGGATTTGTAATATTTTATATTAATACATGAAATAGCCCAAAAATGTGTGTGTTTGTCATAGATACTTTCCACTATATCAAACCTTTTCTGATTCTTCATACTGCTCTGGCACATTGTGTTGACTTTTGAGAATGACTATTTTGGAACAAAACATGTATATTCTTTAGTAATGTGATCATTGATAACTTTGATGACAAATGTTCTGATGTCAACAACTTCCCTATAGTTAATTTGGTCATATCAGTGTTCAAACATGTTTTTCTTTATATTATTAGCTTTCTTCTCTTCTACCCTTTAGATATTTTTATCTTCTACTCTTTACTTGTTTTTATTTATGTATCTGTACTCTGCTTAAAAAAAGATGTTAGATGGGTTATAGCAAGAATAAAATATAATTATAAATAAAATAGAGAATTAGAGCAGGACAAATATAAATTCAACTGGAGAATCAAGAGACAAGTATTAGTCCCAATTAGGGAGACCCCAGGACCTGCCATTGCTACTCTCGATCCTCAGACTTGACTCTATTTTTCTTGTCAGCTAAAGCAAAATTTAGGTAACAATCTTGTTATGGAAAAATAAACCCTGAAGAGGATCAGAGCTTTGCCAGACATTAAAGTACTCACCCTGTAAGAAGAGAAATTATGTACCTGGTGGGACCGGAGGAGAAAGAGTGCTTCTGAGACTGTGGGCCCCAGAGCATGGCCCCCATGGTGGCACCGGGGGTGGGAGCTGTGGGCTCAGACCAAGGCTCACAGCAGCTCAGGTGTAGTACGTGTGTCCTGACTACATGTGTGTGTTGCCAGCCTATTTTACTTACATTTGTAACCATGTTTCAGCTAATGGTTTAAAGAAACCCATTGAAGTCAGGATTTCATGTGTTGAAATTTATTGACCTTTTAACCTCAATGGGCCCAGAGGCCTTGATTTTGTCTTCTGTCCTCTACCATTGTCAGAATTGGATTTCCAGTGTTTTGTGGAATCTGTACTTACAAAATTGCCTAGGATTCCATAAAAGTGAGGATAGTCTTATTGTTTCAAATTCTGTAGTTTATTTTATTTGGCATAAAATTGTGTGCCTGCCTAACACTGTATTTATTATATTGACTACTTTCAGATATATATATGTTTATTTATTTATTACTCTTCAAGCTTTAGAAAAATTAACAAGTCTTTATATTTTCTTTGAGAACACTGAACAAAGAGAAGTAAACTTCTGCTTATTTTACTAAATAAGTTATTGTATTAATGGAAAAACTTTACATCATTGTCCTACTCTTGAAAAATACCTCATTTTAAATCTTCTATTAAATCCATGGTTCATGGCAACATGAAAATTTGCCTCGGCCCGCGAGGCAGTCAACGGGGTCCGCCGATATGCCTGTAACGGATGAAAAGGGATGGGACAGGAGGCGCGAAAGAAAGACAGCAAGTCAAAGAATTCTGATCAAGCTGCGAATTTATTTCAAAATGGAGGGAGTTATATAGAGGGGGGCAGTGGAGGAAGTGCAGTGGATAGGTGGCTTCAAAGCATGCCTTGGCCAGCGATTGGCCGGGGGGTGTATGGCGGGCGCATGATCAAGGCACCGATTGGTGGGCCACCTGCATGTCTGGAAGGGGGAGTTCTATGGCTCCTGACCGCAGCGTTCGGGCGTAGCCTTCCAGGTCTGATTGTGTCGGCCTGTACCAGGCTTATCCCAGCCCCCAACATCTCCTCCCTTGTTTTTATTTTTTAAGGTGAGGAGTGGACATTAACTGGCTAGGGGAGGCAGTGGTCTGGCTCCTCCTGAGCTCTATAAGTACCTTACTCAGAGGAGAGGGTATGGGTACTGACCTCTATGCAAGCCGACTTGCCTCTCAGGAGACATGGCAGAGCCACCTTCGGGGTAGCTTCTCCTTGCGATGCTTTGCTCTGCACCTAGAGGTATCCATTACAATTCATACGTAAAGTATAATGCCAAGAGTTATAGTTATACTGTTCCCGTAGGAGGTGGGGGTGTAAAAAGGAGCTTATGCATGAGAACATTCTCGGAAAAAACGCTGCGCGTCAGTGCCAGGCTCATTCATTTCTAGTTGGTGATAATGTATCTGGATAGATTTACCAAGAAGGGAACTAAGTTGGTCTCTGATGAGGTTTGTGGTGCGCCTGAGAACCCAGGGAGCAAAAGTCAGGAAGAGAATGATAGCTATTAAAGGCCCGAGAAGAGGGAGAAGAAAAGGGAGCAGTCCATTGAAGGCTGTGAGGAAAGGGCTCTCAGTCAGAGCTTTTCGTCGTCTTTCCAGATCTTCTTGGAGGGTTTTGATCTTGTCCCGGACGATGCCTGACTTGTTGGCATAAAAGCAGCATCGTTCCTGTAAAGCTAAACAAATACCTCCCTGCTCTGCTGTGAGTAAGTCTAGGCCTCGTCTATTCTGGAGGACTACCT
>PVKU01011337.1:0-44244 GCA_004027475.1 Anoura caudifer | reverse complement strand
GTTGTTGGACTTCCAAACAGTTTGATTTTCTGAATTCTGGTTGTTTTCTTGTTTCTAAATCTTTGTTGTCCTTAATTTGGTTGTGAGAAGAGACACAGTGCGTCTGCCTATGCCTCCATCTTGGCCGGAAGCCTTAATTCTATTTTATTATTTTAATTGTTGTTCAAGTACAGTTTTCTGTCTTTTACTCCCTTCCCAGCCCACTCACCCCAACCCCCAGCCTTTCTTGAACTGCTCTAAATGTTGCCTTTTCTGCAAGAGTTGTGTCTTTCCTTCTATATTTACCACATCCAGTTGGGTGCTAGGTACAGAATAGGCATTTAGCAAAGTTTTTAAGATACAGGCTTATGTCCTTTAAAATATTTTCTGGATCAGTGTTCAAGTTTATTGTCTTAGCCACCCTAGGAGAAGAGAGAGAAAAATAGAATAAGCAAGATTTCACTAAAAGTCTCAAGTGGCTTTAGTGTCTCAGTGGGGAAGTTTTCCATTAATATATAAGCACTAGACCTACAACAGCTTTAGTGGAGGTAACAAGACTTAGCAGTCAATAATTATTAAGACAGAGAGAGACCATGGCAACTGGAGTGCTGGCAGCCAAACAAGAGTGTTGGGACAGTGATGATAACCACGGTGTCAGAGATACAGCCACATCCAATACCAAACAGCAGATATGCAAGACTTTAGGTCATCCAATACCTGAATAAAATTTTAAAAAATGTTACAGAGTTTTCTGGTCACAAAAATGGTAAGGGAAAATAGGATAACATGTGGGAAAGAAATAGAAAGGTCGTATGTTGGGGGAACCCCCAACAATACGTGTGCGTGCATGCACGCACATGCACATGCACAAAGAATTGGGTTGGCGGACATTCAACAGGAAACTAGCCAGAGCCTAGGTAATGAAGGGCACCTAATAGTGTTTCTCAGACTTCTCAAAGGAGAGTTCTCTGCTCAGCAACTGTTTGCCATGGGTCCATTAAGAGATGAGAGCAACTGGGACTGTTTAGAAACTTTCAAAGCAGTTTGAAGGAGTGTTCATGCTTGCTAAATCTAATAATAGAAATTTCAGGCTTGTTTTTTGAAGTTTTTTTACATTAAATTCTCCAATAATTAATTTTTATGTTTTATAAAAGTGTGTGTGTGTGTGTGTGTGTGTGTGTGTGTGTGTGTTGAAAGTCTTCTGATCCCTTTATTGCTTTGGTGGGGGGTGCTCAGGGGCGCATAGTGGGGCGGACCCCCTGCCCCTTCATCACCACGGGCTTCTGGCTGCGGAGATTGGTTTTGTCTCAGTGGGTGGCAGCCATGCGCAGATCCAGGAGGTACTTACTATTGTGGCTCCTGTGCTGGTGGCTGCGTGGGTGGCCCAGACGCTGTTTGTTGTTGTTGGTCTGTGCATAGCAGGTGGCTGGCTTTCCCAGGCTGTATCTCTGCTTCATGATGACCACCACACACCTTTGCCTGCTCCATGCCCACTGTCTTAAAGTGAATCAACCCATTCTAGTGGAAGGAGTTGTGGGCCTTCCAAGGCTGGGTTTGGTGCTGTATCCTTTGGTGCATGTCCTTCTTCATCCAGAAACTGGAGCAGTTCTGTAGGACCACTGATTGCAGGTAGGCAGACATGTGACTGTGCTGTGGCAGCCAGAGATGGAAGGAAAGAGGCCTACATTGGTTGCTAAGCCTAAATAGTTTGGAAAGTTGACTCTAGGTAAGGCTTTTGGTAGGAAATGGTATAGGGGCTTTTGCATTTACACTGAGTTCTCTGACGGCAGGGGAGGGATGGCTTCTTCTAGGAGGTGATGCTAGAGGTTGGATTTAAGTTAACTGGTGGTGGCACTTGTACCCTGGAGGGATGGTGAGAGCCTGAAATGAGAAAGTAGCAAGCAGAGACAGTAAGAAAAGGAAAGATTGAAGGGGGCAATTGTAACAGCTAGCCCTTATGAAAGCCCTCTTTAGGTACCAGGTACGGACTAAGAGCTTTTGTAGGTTTAGGAGTGAAATGCATTTCAACCTCCGACAGTTGATTAGGCTGCACTGTTACATCATCACTCCCATTTCACAGGTGAGGACACTGAGACAGGTAGGTTAAGGAACTTGTCTAGGGTCACACAGCTAGTAAGTGGTAGAGATGAGGAGAGCTCAAGTTTACAATCTGACTCATGCTGGTTGTTTGTTAGTGCTGACAGACCCAATGCAGAGGATGGAGGAAGAATCTTTTAGAAATTAAAAACATTATAGAGGACTATGATATAAGTACTTTGCTAAGTGCTTCAACTTAATTCTTTGCCACAACCCATTAAGTTAACAGGTTGAATATAAATCGGCAAAAGAAAAGGAAAACTTGAAAATGACCATAGTGTTCCCACAAGTCTGGGTAAGTGGGATCATGTCAAGAGAGAAATTCTAAAATGAGATTAGGTTTTGCTTAGGGAAGGGCTCTGATAGCCCATTTTAGGTCATTGAGGTCCCCTCTCATTCCTGATTTTTGCAGGTTCTTACTATGCTCTGCCCCTGCTAATGACTTTAGGACTGATTGATTGGGAAGGAAAGGATAAGAGGAAGAGCAATTATATTGATGAGAAGCTGAAAAGAGTGGAAGAATGGCGGTGATAGGAATAGAAATTCCTTTTTGTAATGGTGCTTACATGGAAAGAGGGCAGTGCTGACCTCCACTGCAGTAAAGCCCATAACCGAAGATCCAGAAGAGACTGACTAATCTGTATGAAAATGCTCACGCAAATATTATATTTTAGGTTCATGAGAAGAAATATACCATAGGCTGACATTTCAAAAGGAATTAGAAAAATGCTCAGGGAAAAAAAATTTCTGAGGTTTATTGGCTGAATGGAAACCCCTGGCTACTGCCCATTTATTTGGTCAAGGATCCAGTGAAGGGTCATCTTTTTTTAAATATATTTTATTGATTATGCTATTACAGTTGTCCCATTTCCCCTGCTTCATTCCCCTCCACCCTGCACTGCACTCCTCCCCACATTCGCCTCCTTTAGTTCACGTCCATGTGCCATAAGTTCTTTAGCTTCTACATTTCCCACACTATTCTTGCCCTCCCCCTGTCTATTTTATACTATGTTACTTATTCTCTGTACCCTTCCCCCACCTCTCCTCCTCCAACTCCCCTGTTGCTAACCCTCCATGTGATCTCCATTTCTGTGGTTCTGTTCCTGTTCTACTTGTTTGCTTAGTTTCATTTTGTTTTAGGTGTGGTTATTAATAACTGAGTTTGCTTTTTACTGTTCATATTTTTTATTTTCTTTGTCTTAGATAAGTCCCTTTAACATTTCATATAATAAGGGCTTGGTGATGATAAATTCCTTTAACTTGACTTCATCTGAGAAACACTTTAATTGCCCTTCCATTCTAAATGATAGCTTTGCTGGATAGAGCAATCTTGGATGAAAGTCCTTGCCTTTCATGACATGGAATACTTCTTTCAAGCCTCTTCTTGCCTGGAAGGTCTCTTTTGAGAATTCAGCTAACAGTCTGATGGGAACTCCTTTGTAGGTGACAGTCCCCTTATCTCTTGCTGCTTTTAGAATTCTCTCCTTCAGTTTAATCTTAGGTAATGTAATTATGATGTGCCTTGGTGTGTTCTTCCTTAGGTCCACCTTCTTTGGGACTGTCTGAGCTTCCTGGACTTCCTGGAAGTCTATTTCCTTTGCCATATTGGGGAAGTTCTCCTTTGTTATTTGTTCAAATAAGTTTCCTACTTGTTGCTCTTCTTCTCCCCTTCAGGTATCCCTATAATTCAGAATGTTGGAACATTTAAAGATGTCCTGGACATTCCTAAGCCTCTCCTCATTTTTTTGAATTCTTGTTTCTTCATTCTTTTCTGTTTGGTTGTTGTTTCTTCCTTCTGGACCACTCCATTGATTTGAGTCCCAGTTTTCTTCCTATCACTGTTGGTTCCCTGTTCATTTTCCTTCATTTCACTTAGTGTAGCCTTCATGTTTTCATCTAATTTGCAACCCAAATCAACCAATTCTGTGAACATCCTGATCACCAGTGCTTTGAACTGTGCATCTAATAGGTTGGCTATCTCTTGATTGCTTAGATGTATTGGCTCTGGGGCTTTGATCTGTTCTTCTGTTTGAGCCTTTTTTTGGGGGGGGGCAGGATCTGGTTGTGCCTGCTACGTATGAGGGGTGGGGCCTTAGGTGTTCACCAGGGTGGGGCAACCCAGTTGCTGAGTTGTGACACTGTATGTGGGGGCAGGGTCCAAGAGGGAACAATGGCACTTGCTCCACTCTCTCTCATATTTCAGTCCCTTCCACCACTTCCCACAAGCAAATTGGGCCCTTCTGGTGCTGGTTCCCGAGTGGGTGGGCTTGTGTACTTCTAGGACCCTGTGAGTCTCTCCAATGAACTCTCCTATGAGGCTGGGAGTCTCTCCTGGCACCTCAACCCCCACAAGTGTTTTCAATTGGTGCTTTTAGGCTTTATTTCCTGGCACTGGGGCCCTGGCTTGTGTGGTCTGTCTCGCCCCCTGTTTTCACCTGGCTTATCTGTGTGCAAATGTGTGTCCATGGTCAGCCTGCTGCCTTGTGTCCCTCACTGGGTCTGCCCGTTGCCACCCAGTGCCCGTGGTCTACTAGCCACCGTCTGCATGCCCGGGACCACCAACCACTGCTTTTTACTGCTGCAACCCCTCTCCACCAGCCACTGACTCCACCCCTCTTAGCAGTCTGGATGAATGGTTGTCGGACTGCCTTACAGTTCAATTTTCTGTCAGATCTGATTGTTTTTTGTCTCTAAATTTTTGTTGTCCTTAATTTTGGTCATGCGAGGAGGCACAGTGTGTCTATCTATGCCCCCATCTTGGCCAGAAGTCAGAAAAAAAAATGAAGGGTCATCTTATGTCACATTCCCCCCTACCCCAGTGACCCAGAGAGATCCCATCTTTGACTTGCGTACTCTTCCATTTCTCCCCATTTCACCAATAAACACAGATCCAAAAGCACAATGGCACAGAGGCCATTTTGCCAGGTGATTTTTAAAAGTAAAC
The DNA here is from genome assembly GCA_004027475.1 of Anoura caudifer. Classification (NCBI taxonomy): domain Eukaryota; kingdom Metazoa; phylum Chordata; class Mammalia; order Chiroptera; family Phyllostomidae; genus Anoura; species Anoura caudifer. The sequence goes on along the minus strand of PVKU01011337.1, from coordinate 39,224 downwards.
ACTCTTCAGACTTCAGGAAACTGGTTTATTTATTTATTTATTTTACCTCAAGTGCTTCTTAAGGTAAAGTTTTCAGAAATGGAGGTGGAAGGGATGGACAGCATTGATCAGGGAGGTGGGAATTGTTTTTCTCTTCAGGAGTTGCTGGGGTGCTTATCATCTTTTTGGCTTTTATCCCATATCATGCCTGAAAGGCCATTGTCTTATTGCTTCTTTGCTGCTATACTTGGCCTATGTTTCCAGGTGCCTCATTAAACGTTTCTGGGTTGCTGACACCCTTTGTCAATACACAAAACATTTTTATTATTGAGTACCCACAGATAATTTGGTAATGTTTTAGAGGATTGTTAGTAGAGGAACTGACACAGCCTCCTTACATAATCAAAAGGGAATGATTGCAAGGATGCAGGGAATGTGCTGGAAATAAGAGATGGTTTACATGATTCTTCATGCTGATTTTAGAATAATCAGCTAATTTAAGCAGATGGTATGGGCCTATAACCTAGAATTTGGTGCACTAAAAAAGAAATAGCATAGTGTGTGTGTGTGTGTGTGTGTGTGTGTGAGAGAGAGAGAGAGAGAGAGAGAGAGAGATTGATTTGGTTTCTTTTACCAATAGAGTTTACTTAATAGTACTTTATTATACTCACATGTTCTCATTTTCACTCCCAAACATCCTTCCATTTTTATTTTGTTCTCTTTACCTCAACTTAAATTAAGAAAAAGCAAGAGAGTTTGAGATAATTAATTTTCAGTTAATATCTACAACTTGAGATATAGTCCACTTTTCTCTGGATATTTAATAATCAGATTTAAGTAATTACATTTGGGTGTTTTTAAGTTGAAGATGGAAGTTAGCTGTGTGTCTGGTCACAGGCTATCTGCATTATCCTTCAATATGTTCTAACGGCAGTCACTTTCCTCTAATGGTAACTCACAGAAAACCAGTAACATCCTCAATAAAAGGGTTAATGATCCTTCCTTCACCTTGGGGAGCCTTAGATTTTGCTGAATCTCTTTTCAGGACTGAAAAAATCCTATTAATAGCAAAATAAAAGTAGAGTATGCTGCACCCATCAGTGCTCACACTGTCTTTGGTCAGGAGTGATGGCCAGTACTGTATTCATCTGAGCATCATTTGAAATCTATTCCCATTAAACCTTGGGTTTTACCAAAGAAGGGATGTTTATGCCAAACTTGACTAAAACAGTCATAGTCATAAAATCTATTAAATTTTATTTCTGTTTTAAATTTATTGACTAAAAATAAAATTTAAAACAGAAATAAGAAGAGGAGGGAAAAAGGAAAAATAGAGTAAGAGAAAGGAGGAGCAAAATAAAGGATTTGAAATAAACTATAATATAAAAACTAGTCACTTAATAGACACTAACTTGAAGGAAAAGAAATGAATGTTAAAAAGCTATGCAGGAGAGAACATAGTGCAAATCATGAAGGACACTGTGGTGGAATTCATGTAAGTAGAATCCAGTGTTTACCTCTGTCTTCTCTTCCTGGATCTGTCCATGGTGATGTCAGATGGTGTCCCACTCTGGCTCTAGGCAGCCTGTCCAAGGTTGCAAGAGACCCACAGTCTGTGGCTGTCTCCTTAAGATTTGGCTGGACCCCACTGTTCTACCTTGCCATGTTTCCATCAGCCCTGGACCTAGTAGTTGTTCCTTTAATGACCCAAGAGGACTGCCAGTATCTCCTCCACCTGCCTCCAGAGGGGACCTCTGTTGTGACTAGGTGGGTAGGAACCCCGGGGTAACTCCCCAGGGGCACTATTCAGGGAAGATGGTGGGAGTGTTTCTCTGTCCTCTCATCATACATCTTGTGTCCCAGATTGTTTCTGATAACGTATGGTTTTTGGTGAATTACTGACTGTTTATTGTGGGGAGCCAATTTGTGTAAACAAGGCAGCTCTTCTCTGCTTGACATAGACAGCAGCTCTGTCCAGACGCTGAGGCTGTGTGTGACCCTAAAACCCCCTTGTTGTGGATGTCTCTATTCTCTCTGCTCTACTGGGTTTAGCGGATCAGGGCCCAAGGAAAAGTGTATCTTGTAGTGTCTGGTTAAGGGCTCTTTCACAGGTTTTTCTTCTTTCTCCTATGGAAATATACCCAGCAGGATGCTCCTGAACCTGGCCTCACTGATCTGCAGGGCCTGCAATTCCGGAGTTGGGGGTTAGGCTCACCTGTTTGTGAGGGGATCTGGCTGTCTGCAGCAAATCTCAGGCGTTCAGTTCCTGGCCTTCCAGACTTCAGCTCTCTTGCAGGGGGACCAGGCCCAAGTTCTCCACTCTGTATAGCCCCCTGCTCACCAGCTGTGCTGGGTGGGACACACAGTCCCTTCAGTGTGATTATATCCCTCTGAGTTCTCTGTTAGCAGAGCTGCTTTGGCTGCATGCACATGCATGCGAACCCCGGGTCCCTGCCAAGTCTTGGGTCTTGCTTGAGCTCCCCTTTAAAAGAATTTCTTTGTGGCCCTCATGCTGAAGCACTGAGCCCTTGGGAGGCCTGTTCTCCATGTGCTCCTCCTCTCCAAAAATGACAGAGTCTCTCATGGTGAGGGCTGGCCACCACTGGTCAGAGCCTCCAACAGTTTTAGATAAACTTTCTCTTTGGATCTTTCCTGGATGGTGTTGGGAAGAGAATGCTGCAGTTATACTGTAACTTATACTGTAACTGTTACACTATAGAACAGGTGGGAGCAGGATGCTATCCTTGTCCCCTCCAGAGATTTTCAACCTGGGTGGGTTCTGCTTCCACCATGCTGTTTGTGGAGTTAGCACCTCTCAGATCATCTTTCTCTGCCACCAGTGCTCTTGGCTTCTTTGCCTATCTACAGCCACCCTGACTCTGTGCAGCAAAAAATTCTGGTTTGGGCCACAGTGCTGGCAGTTGCTCTGCTTAGAGAGACTGGGCAACCTGCTCCGGGGTGCCCTGCAGGCAGGCAGTCTCTTGTCCCCTCTAGTGTTCTCCCTGCTGTCTCATCTGCACACATTCACTCCCACTCCCACTCACTCTCTGCTGGATGTTTGAGTTGATTACTCTGGTTAGGCTGCAAGATGGGTCCAGGTCTGGGAGCAAGTGGATGGAGCTTCCCCTTACTCTGAAGCCATCTTGGGTCCTCATCTCCCTAGTTTTGAATTAAAATTGAGAGTAGGGATGAGCAAATAAAATCACTCAAGGAGAAAGTTCAGGAATCTTTAAAAGTACAACTTTATAGGTAAGATACCTCCCTCCACTACTGCCAAGAAAAAAAAAAAAAGAGCAATAACTGGATAAAGGAGGGGCTGTATCTTTCCAAAAGGTTTTGAGAATAAATAAAAAACCACTTTATTTCTTTCCTCATTTGTTCACTGCCCTAGAACGATGCTCCTCAAACTTTAATGTGCACACAAATTACCTGGGGATTTGTTAAATTACAGCTTCTATCCACCAAGTCTGGGATGAGGCCCAAGATTCTGCATTTATAACAAACTTCTAGGTGATGCTAATGCCATGGGTCACACCTGCAGTAGAAGCTAGAGCAGAGTTTCTCAAAGTATGGTCCCTGGACCTACAGCACCTAAGTACTTGCTGGAAATGGAGATTGTGAGGCCCCAGTCTAGGCTGACTATAGTAAATGGAATGCTGTCCTGCAACCAACATGTTTACCCTCTAATCCATGGATCCTGTCACTATATTATGTATAAATGAAACTTTTCAGATGTAATTAAGTTTTATGGACTTTTAAGATTATTCTGGATAATCCAGCGGGCCCAATCTAATCACACAGAGTCCTTAAAAATAGAGAACTGTTTCTGGCTGAAGTCAGAGAGACAGACAAAAAGGGAAAGTCAGAGAGATTCAAAGAATGACAGGGATGGCCTTGGTGGAAGGGGCCACATGGAGAACATGAGAAGGAATCTAGGCAGCCTGTAGGAGCAAAGTTCAACCCATGGCTGACAGCCAGAAAGGAAGTGGTGACTTCAAGGAACTGAATTTGGTCCACAACCTGTATGAACTCAAAAGAAGATCCTTTCCAGAGGCTCCAGGGAAGAATGCCACACTATTGGCTCCTTGATTTCAGCCCTGTGAAACTGTAAGCAGGGGACCCACATGAACTATGCTATAGCTGGACTTCTGACTCAGAACAGTGAGATAACAAAATTGTGTTTTAAATCACCAAATTTGTGGTAATTTGTTTCAGTAGCAATAGGAAACATATACATTGACTGAATCAGAAACTCTGAGTATGGAGCCCAACACTCTTTTTTTTTTTTTTTTAAACAAGATCTGAAAGCTATTCTGACACTTGATGTGAAACAATCATCATTAGAGCATGTCCAGAACCCAACACAAATGGGGTTCTGCCACTTAATAGCTATTGCAACATTGGCCAGTCTTCCCAGTATCCCTAATCTTTAGTTTTCTCATTTGTAAAGTAAGATTAATAAAACAAATGGTTGATGTACAGTGTGGTGATTGCAGGGGGGAAGGGAGTATAGGAGGTTAAATGGTAATGGAAAAATACAATAAAAATAAAAACTAAAACAAAACAAAGGGTTGATGTGAGAACCTTGATCAGAATCTGTGGATATAATATTTAAGTTCTAATTCAGCAGGTCCTCAAATGTTACTGTTTTCCCTTCCTTCTGTTTTCTTTCATGGACACACTAAATGTAAATAGTATTGATGATGGTGATGTCAGCTTTCTGAAGCTTAGGGCTTGGAACTTGACCTTGATTGCCATTGTGTAAATATGAGCTAGAAAGGAAAAAAAGAATCATAAATAAGATGCAGGTCTAATTCATAAGGTATTGCTCTGCTCAGCTTAGTTGCTACTCTTCAAAAAGGGAAAAATGTGTATGTTTCTCTTGTTTTGAGAAAAAAAATTCAGCACTGTTCAAATTTGGATATAGAACATTGAGTTCTAAGTGTAACCTTTTAATGATGGCTAGAGTGTAAATTGGTTATTTGCATCATGTAATCTTTGTAGTGGGACCATAGCAGCTATAATACATTTATATTCTGTACATTGTTAAGAGTACAATGTACTAATTCTAGTTTGCTAGTATACTAATGCTCATTAATTTTGAAAAAATTTTGAGTGTATTTTCTTTCCTTTATGTCCATCTCTGAGCTGAAAACATTAGTTAATTCCTTCTCTTTTACTCATTCTGCATAGTGAGCTGCTTCTTCAGATAATTACATATTCTTCTCCATGATCACTTCAAACTTTCTTTTCTGAGCATCAATCACTGTGTGATGAAATTTGTTGGTCAGGTTTATTTTGCAAATGATGCAGTTTGCAAAGTCCCAGGTTCATAGTCATTTTCCATTGCTGTCTAGATGAGACTAAAACTCCCAACCAATCAATACATCTAGATTAATTTTCCCCCCTCTGTGAAATAAAAAAAGGAATTAAGAGTTAAATTAGGCTTCTTGGCTTATGTATTTATTAATCAATCAACCTTGCACATAATACTAACTGAATGTTTATGGTACAATATCCACATACCAATGTTTGTGTCTGCCAGCTTGAAAATAGTGCTGAGCTGAAGCAAGATTCTATCTGCTGTGAACATTTTTATAAAGAGCTACAGCCCTGGAAACATTGAAACCCATTTAGAAAGTGACCTGAATAATCTCTCAGAGAAAATTACATGGGTGAAAGATCATGAATTAAAAGTAAATATATATTTAAATGCCATTAAGATGACATCTATTTTTTTTAATCCTCACCCAATGATATGCTTATTGATTTTAGAGAGAGAGGAAGGGAGGGTGGAGAGAAGGGGGTGGAGAGAGAGAGAGGGGGAGGGGGGATAGAGGGAGAGAGAGAGAGAGAGAGAGCGCGAGAGCACATTGATGTGAGAGAGGAACATCAATCCATTGCCCTCCATATGTGCCCTGACTAGGGATCAGATTTGTATCCTATGTATGGGCCCTGACCAGGGATTGAACCAGGAACCTTTCAGTGTACAGAATAATACTCCAACCAACTGAGCAACCCAGCCAGGACAGGATGGCATCTATTTTTTACTGCACAGTTATTGGTTTTATTGATATAAAATTGTGTCTGGGTAATTTGGAGGTAGAGTTGGGTGGATTCTATGACTTTGAGATCCTCCTCCTTTAAATACACATCTAGCCCAAATCTCCCACATCTACATTATATTTCTTATTATCAAGTGTAGCATATGTGTTTAGTGCCCAGAGGATGTTGCTAAATATTTTATGTGCAACATGTTGATTTTCTCTAACAGTGGGGTAAAAAGCAGAGGCTAGTTACCTAAGAAAGTATGGTCCTCAGACCAGAAGAACCAGAAATCTGCTGGGAACTTGTTAAAACTGGTGAATCTCAGAGTCTAGATCTTCTGAACCAGAATCTGCACTATCACAAAATCTTACACAATTTCCATGTACATTAAAGGGTGAGAACTGCTGGGGTAAAAAAAGTGGCTGGGAAGTAGGGGCATGGAGAACATGAAGAATGTGGAGGAGAGAGGTGGTAAAAGACAATATTGGATAGAAATGTGCTTCTCATCTAGTTGCCATCAGGTGTGAAGGTCTTATGATGAGTCTCTTAAGCTTGCCTTTTTATCCTAGTGTTCAGTAGAAGGCATATGTTTAATGATTGAATACATTTGAGGGTATAGAGCAAATTGCTTCTGTTTTCTAATGTAGCGTCTTCTGAATTGTAGCATGATTTTGAATGAAAAGTGGTGTGGATAATGGACAACTCAAGGGTTTTGTGGCTACATTGAACTGGGTTTTAACTCTAACCCTGATAATGTTCTTCTGTTAAAAATGTATTTTTAATATAAACAGTTTTTAATAAATATTTTTAGTAATTAATTTTTTTTGACAAAATAGGTAACACAGCAGTGCCATCACAGATGGATTACATGAGGTGATGATGATGCATGGGAAGTTTGAAGTTCAGTGATCAGAACCAGGTAGGTATCTAAGAAATGTGTCTTTGCTTCTTCTTTCCTACCAATCACTCACTGATCCATCCCATACCCATTGTCATGTAGATGTAAATATATATGTATAAATCTATCTAACATCTGTCTGTCTATCCATCCAACCATTCATCTGTATATCTGTCATCTATTTATCTAATCTTTCTTTCTACCTGTCTTTTCTTCTATCTTCTGATATAAGTGTTTCTTGTCTTTTCATCAGATGTGCCACCTTCACTACCTATACTCTCTTTTCCATGTATGCAAGTGAAGATATGGAGGCAAGTCAGGTATTTGGGAAGAAATGCTCCAAAAAGCTGAGCTTGCAAGGTATTGACTACTATTGTATTAACATTATGTATGCATTGTGTCCAGCTTCGTGGATCACCACTTTATTTCCTCCTAGAAGATGATTGACATTTTCCAGAGCCCATCTTATCCCTTCCAACATGTTCTTAGGGATCCGCTGGCCAAGTGAAATGGGCATCAATCTAGATTCGATATTTCTATGCACATTTTTCTCCCAGCTTGCTCCCCATCTCCTACACACTTCTGTAATTGTGTTGGATGTGCCCATAAATACCAGTAAGGAGAGTGAAACTCAGTTTATTTAGGCTTTTGTTGACATTTAGGTTCTGACCACAACCTAGAAAATATTGGTCTCCAAATCCCCCCTTTCTATTTTGAGGGTTTAGGTAGAAATGAAGAGAATACCTACTTTGTGCTTTTGTTCTCACAGGGAAGGCTTTTGAGCTCAGGTGTCTTCAGGTAATCAGTATCAGAATCCTGACACTGAGAGAACAGGATTTTCATACTAAAACTGATCTTTCAATGGGAACTGAAATTATTCCCTTCTGAGCAAAACTACTCATTCATCATGTATGTGACAAAAATGTGGTCCAGCATATGGTTTCGTCTTTGATAGGAAAAAGGTTATTTTAATTGCTAGTTAAGACTACTGGGTTACTTTAATTTGCAGGTTCTTTATTAACTGTTATCTATTTCATTTAAAGCAGCAATAAATAAGATTTGCTGTTAACCTCCCAATTATTAAATTTCACGAGCACTATTGGAAGATTTGAGGTCATTCTTTTGAGACTGGGTCATTTATGTTTAAGAACTTAGGATACTTGAAGTGTAGGCAGAGTTCTCATACATAGTAGGTTCTTAATAAATGTTTGAAACCTTGGAAAGGAAGATGTGTATATTCTTGTCCCCTGTTTCTTTTAATGCTCTTGTTCCTATAGCTGAGGGGTAGCACATAATTTCTTCTCATTAAATCTCTCAATTGAAACATAAATGGCAGCAGTTGCTTAAAATACCTATGTCACATATTGAAAGCTGTACATTTGCTTATAGTGAATTAATGTAGTCAGTTTCCTTATTCTCACTTTATTGAGGTAATGGCAAGCAGGAGCTGTAGCTACTTCAAATAGTATATGTACCTGTTGTGAAATAGAGAATGACTGTTTTTAGCCTGTGGGATGTAAGTTCTATTAAACTACCTTAGGAAAGAGTATGTTTTGATGGAAAGACTATATATAATACTAGAATCCTTGAGATCTGAGTTCTTGTTTTATTTCTCCTCTTCATTGAATTATGACCTTGAGTAAGTTACTTATCTTGCTCAAGAGGTTGGAGATGAATATCTTCTTCAGTTCTATTGAATTCTTAAGGTCTGTCATTTCCTTTCCTATCTCAGTCAGGTCTTAGAACCTTGATTCTCATTTGGTTTTTATCACTAACTTGCTTTTTAACTCAGGCCAGCTACAGGTCTTCATTTCCACATGTGTCACTATAGTTTTGTAAAGAATATTCTTGGGTTTTGGCCTTTAAGTGATTAGTTGAACACATTTAAAAAAATATGAGAATTTTAAATATGATGTATCTGTGTGCTGCCTAGGTTACAGAAAAGACAATGCAACATGCCTCTTTGTAATGATTCAGAGATGTTAGTTAGACACTGCATGGATGTGTTTTGACGTGTGTGTGTCCTAAGGGTCATGGAAGTGCCTTAGCCCATCACTTCATTCAGGGACATGGAATTTTCATAGTGTTTAGTGACTTCATCTTGTCTCCCTTGCTGTTAGTTGTCACATTTTATGATGTTAGCTACCAGGGGAATGCAGGTCACTAAACTTCACATCAATGACTCTTAATTTATGCATCATACTAAGCCTGTGCCTTCTGACTTCAGGAAGACTCTCTTTTTCTTGAGAGCAAAGTACATGGACTTATTCACAACAATTTCCTTTGAAACTTATAGGCCTTTTAAACTGATTTATTTGGTTGATAACTGTGACTTGAATGTCTACAGTTCCAGAAGTAGAATTTGAGGGTGGGTTCTCATATATAAATGCATGCAGATATGTAGTCAATAATATATCATATTCAATATAAAAATGTACCATATTTAACAAATCTTTTAAATCCCATACAGCACTTAGTGTAGTGTTCTGTATGTAGCAGATAGCTAATACATTTTTTAAAAATGCAATCTAAATTTGAACATGTGGGTTATAGATCCCAACTCTCATATATCCAGTGGTTATTTAATTTTTAAAAATGTATTATAAAGGGATATATATATATATATATATATATATATATATATATATATATATATTCCTCCAGGCTCCTTGGGTTGTGAGAAAAAATAGGAGCATAGGAGCACTTGAACAGGAGCCAACTGAATTTCATTTGTCCCATGATGTGACTCTAAGACATTGAATACTTTGGAAACTCCCTAGCTTTAACAAACAGCCTCTTGGTTTTGCTGTGTTTACAGATTAGAAACCCAGGGTGGAGTTAGGGAGATGGAAATTCCCTAAAATGATTACATTTTAATGTGAAGTAGAGAACGACTGCTTCTCTCTCACTTCTGTCTTATTCTTCCCCTTTGTCATCATCATCATCATCACCATCATCATATCATCATTTCTGGTAAGAGGGAGAGGGGTATTTTTCTAAGCAGTGGTTTTAGTGAATAGCTTTTCTGTTGGGTTGCCATCCTCAGCCCCACAATACTCTCTCCATAGGTCTCCATCAGCTGTTCAGTATGTGCTAAGTCAGGAGACAAAGTCAATAAGAGGACATGTGCTGAAAATGCTCCAGTGCTGAAGCATTCCTCCATCTGTGCTCCTTCTGCCTACCTTCTCTTCCCTTTGATGACATCTCTAAGAGGCAGTTTCCTCATAGATCTTTGAAATAAGCCTCTAAAAAGCTCACCCTGCTAATTCACAGGATGTGTCCCCATATGTGTGACTGTAAGCTAAGATTCCTTCTGCGATCCAAGAATATATGGAATCTCTGACATTCTGAATGTTGTACACTTCATTTAGGAGCTCATCCAGGAGATGAGAGATCCACAATATAGGTAGCCTTTGACAATGCAAGCTTTGAGGGACAGTTTATGTATTTTTCAGAACTCTATTTTAGCATGTCATGGTACCTGTTTCATGATAAATTCATGCTTTTAAAACTACCTCACTAACAGAAGAGTAGAAACAGGGAGAGAAAGCAGCTTAAATATCATTTTAGCAAGGTATATAGAGAAGGAGGGGAGTAAGATGAAATGAAATGTTTAAAATCAGTGCCAGATCTCAATTCTCCATTGACCCTTTGTTTTTCCTGAACACAGGGCTAACAACAGATGCAATATATAAGCACTTATATGTTCATATGAACACCAGTTGCCAAAGTAGAGCATGATCTTTTCCTTCTCCTTGGAATATGGTAGAAATGAAAGACTAATTCCTGTTGCTTTTTCAATTCTCAGTAGCTGTTAAGAAACTGTTTCTGTTATGTTTCCATTTTGTGGAATAGACATTGTGAAATTTCAAAAGTAAAGCCAAAATGCTAGTGGAAAAGATCTATATGAATTTGTGTGTGTTCTGTTTTCCACAACTGTCATCTTGTTTGTTCTTAAAAGGTGCAGACAAATCCAAGGCATTACCCATGATACATTAGGTACTTAGCCTTGAGGCATACTCAGAATGACCATCTCAAATGCAATAAACAGTAGCTCTATGACTATTTTATTACATGCTGTGATGCTCACAGTCATAAGTGGTTACCTTGAACTTTGTCCCCTTTTTGGTTTTCAAAGTTGTGAATCAATGAACTTGAAGTGACGTATATAGAAGCAGGTTCGCTAACTTGCTCCTTAATGGTTTACCTTTGTACACTGTCCTGAACAGAAGTAAAAACTTATTCCACAAAGTAGACATATTTCTGTTGTAAATAGTAAAGAGGAAAAGGGAAGATAGAAGAATAAAGTTCAGTGGAATCATATTTCAAAAAATATCTTTGGATTCTCATAAAAATACTAGGTTTCATGATGATGAGGTGGCTCCCAGAAATGCCACCCTGAAAATATCATTTTTATGGAACTTTATCAATCAACCAACCAATTAATCAACCAACCTACCTGTTAAACAATAAGGTAAAAATGTTTGAGCACTTATTGTATGTTTAGGATTATTAGATTTTATTGATGAGCGAATATGTTTATTTATCAGATGAATATATGTTGGCTGCCTTCTTTGAGTTAATAAGCCACACACTAGTTGCTAATACAACAGGACAGACACTACCCTCAAGAAGCTCCTAGTTTATTCAACCACAAATGCATAGTTTAGATACTATAAGTACAACCATAGAAATATTTTCAGGGTATTGTGAAATCTATTAATTCACCCATTTCTTCATTCATTTAACTTCTACAATGTTCTAGCCATTGTGCTAGTGTCTAGAAATAACAATGTTAAACATGGCAACATTAGCAATGGCTCTCATGCAATCTATGGTTTCATGGCATAGAAAAACATTAAATAAAGAAATAAATGCATTAAATAAATTAAAAAATAAGAACCACAAAATTATGCTAGGTAACAGGAAGGAAAGCATGAGGATTTATGAGAATGTATAGCACAGGTCCCCAGAGGTATTCATACAATGAAGCTTTGCTTTGAGCTACCAAGTATCCACATATGTTATTCTATGAGTGGGATCATCAAAATCTTTTTTAAATCATTTTTTATTGTTGTTCAAGTATAGTTGTCTCCATTTTCCCCCTACCATGCCACCCCACCCCACGCATTCCCGCCTCCCATTCTTGACCATCCCTCTTGGGCTTTGTCCATGAGCCTTTATACATGTTCTTTGATGACCCTTCCCCTATTTTCCCTATTATCCCACTCTCCCTTCCCCTCTGGTTACTGTCAGTTTGTTCTTTACTTCAAAGTTTCTGGTTACATTTTGCTCACTTGTTTGTTTTGTTGATTAGGGTCCACTTATAGGTGAGATCACATGGTATTTGTCTTTCACCACCTGGCTTATTTCACTTAACATAATGCTCTCTAGTTCCACCTATGCTGTTGTGAAGAGTAGGAGCTCCTTCTTTCTGCTGCATAGTATTCCATCGTGTAAAGGTACCATAGTTTCTTGACCCATTCTTTTACTGATGGGCACCTAGGTTACTTCCAGCACTTGGCTATTGTAAATTGTGCTGCTATGAACATTGGGGTACATAGATTCTTTTGAATTGGTATTTCAAGATTCTTAAGGTATAATCCTAGCAGTGGAATTGCTGGGTCAAAAGGCAATTCCATTTTTAGTTTTTTGAGGAAATTCCATACTGTTTTCCACAGTGGCTGCTACAGTCTGTGTTCCCACCAACAGTGCACCAGTGTTCCCTTTTTTCCACAATCTTTCTAGCACTTATTGCTTGTTAGTTTGTTTATGATGGCCATTCTCACCAGTGTGAAGTGGTAATTGATTGTGGTTTTAATTTGCATCTTTCTGATGGCTAGTGATGCTGAGCATCCTTTTGGGTCAAGTGTATGTCTTCCTAGGAGAAGGTCTGTTCAGATCATTTGCCCAATTTTTAATTGGGCTGCTTGTCTTCCTGGAGTGAAGTCATGTGAGTTCTTTATATATTTTGGAGATCAAACTCTTGTCTGAGGTATTATTTGCAAATATATTTTCCCTTACATTTGGTTCCCTTTTCATTTTAAGGCTGTTTACTTCAGCTGTGCAGAAGCTATTTATTTTGGTGAGATCCCATTTCTTTATTCTTTCTTTTATGTCCCTTGCTCTAGGGTACGTATCTGTGCAAATATGCTGCATGGAATATCTGAGATTTTTCCTGCCTATATTCTCCTCTAGGAATTTTATGGTGTTATGACTTATATTTAAGTCTTCTATTCCCCTCAAATTTACTATTGTATGGTTTAATTTGGTCATCAAGTTTCCTTTATTTGCATGTAGCTGTCCAGATCTCCCAACACCATTTGTTGAAGAAGCTATTTTTGCTCCATTTTATGCTTCCACCCCCTTTGTCAAATATTAATTGACCATAGAGACTTGGGTTTATTTTTGAACTTTCTATTCTGTTCCATTGATCTATGTGTTTGTTCTTATGCCAGTACCAGACTGTTTTGATTACAGTGGCCTTGTAATATCAGGTATTGTGATCCTTACTACTTCTTCTTTGTCAAAATTGCTGCAGCTATTCAGGGTTTTTATGGTTCCATATAAATTTTTGAAGTGTTTGTTCTATATCGGTGAAATATGTCATTGGTATTTTAATAGGGATTGCCTTGAATCTATAAATTATTTTGGGCAATATGGACATTTTGATGATGTTAATTCTTCCAATGCATGAACACAATATATGCTTCTATTTGTTTGTGTCTTCCTTAATTTATTTCTTCAGCATTGTATAGTTTTCTGAGTACAGGTCTTTTACATCCTCAGTTAGCTTTATTACTAGGTACTTTACTTTTCTTGTTGCTATATCAAATGGGATTTTTTCCCTGATTTCTGTTTATGATATTTCATTGATGGTGTATAAAAATGGGTTCTATTTCTGAATATTGACTTTGTATCCTGATGCTTTTCCAAATTCACTTATTAGGTTGAGTAGTTTTTCAGTGGAGTCTATAAGGTTGTATATATACACTATCATGTCATCTCAAAACAGTGACAGTTTTACTTCCTCCCTAGTTTAGATGACTTTTATTTCTTTTTCCTCTATGATTGCTGTGGCTAAGACTTCCAATACTATGTTTAGTACAAGTGGTGAAAGTACACACCCTTGACTTGTTCCTGATCTTAGTGGGAAAGCTTTTAGTTTTGCCTGGTGAGTATGATGTTTGCTGCAGGTTTCTCGTATATGACCTTTATCATGTTGAGGTATGCATCCTCTTATCCCACTTTGCTGAGTGTTTTTATCACAGATGGGTGCTGTACCTTATCGAGTGATAAGGTACACATCTATTGATATGATTTTCCACATCTATTGACATGATTTTGTGATTTTTGTCTTTCCTTTTGTTTATGTGATGTATTACATTTACTGATACAAATATTGCACCATCCTTGCATCCCTGGGATGAATTGCACTTGATCATGGTATATGATCTTTTTAATGTATTGCTGCATATGATTTGCCAGTATTTTATTGAGGATTTTAGTATCTATGTTCATCAGTGATATTGGCCTATACTTTTCTTTCTTTGTTGTGTCTTTATCTGGTTTGGGGATTGGGATTATGCTGGCATTATGAAAAGAGTTTGGTAGTATTCCCTCTTCATGGATTTTTTGGACTAGTCTGAGAAGGATAGGGGTTAGCTCATCCTTAAATGTTTTGTAAGATTCTGCTGTGAAACTGTCTGGCCCAGGGCTTTTGTGTTTTGATTACTGCTTCAATTTTGCCAGCTGTTAGTGGTCTGTTCAGGCTTTCTGCTTCTTCATTCAGTTTTGGAAGATACCATTTTTCTAGAAATTTGTCTGTTTCACACAGACATATCGTTCTTTGTAGTAATTTCTTACAATCCCTTGTATTCTGTGGTATCAGCTGTAGTCTCTCCTCTTTCATTTCTGATTTTATTTATTTAAATCCTCTCTCTTTTTTTCTTGATGAGTCTACTTTAAGGCTTGCTGATTTGTTTATCTTTTCAAAGAACCAAATCCTGGATTTATTGATCCCTAGAATTGTTCTTTTAGTCTCTATGTCATTTAATTGTGATCTAATCTTGGTTATTTCCTTCCTTCTACTCTGTCTGAGCTTTGTTATTGTTCCTTCAGTTCTTGTAGATATATTGTTAGGTTGTTTACTTGAAATATTTTTATCTTTTTTTTTGCAGGTCTGTATTGCTATGAACTTCCCTCTCAGGACTGCCTTCAATGTGTCCCATGATTTTGGACTTTGTGTGTTCATTTCCATTTGTTTCCAGAAAGTTTTTGATTTCTTGTTTGATCTCATTCTTAACCCATTCATTGTTTAATATTATGATATTCAGTCTCCTGAGTTTGAGTGTTTTTGATTTTTTTCCTTGATGTTGGTTTCTAGTTTCAGTCCCTTGTGGTCTGAAAAAGTACTGGATATGATTTCAATTTTCCTGAACTTGGTGAGATTTGATTTGTGCCCTATCATGTGGTCTATCTTTGAAAATGTTCCATGTGCATTTGGAAAGAATGTGTACTTTGCTTCTTTGGGATGAAGGGACTTAATATATATCTCTTAAGTCCATCTGAAGTAGGGCGTTGTTCAATGCCACAATATCCTTGTTGATATTTTGTTTGGAAGATCTCTCCATTTTTGACAGTGGGGTTTTAAAATCCCCTGGTATAAGTGCATTGCTGTATATATCTTTCATGAAGTCCTCTGGGATTTTCCTTATATATTTGGGGACTCCTATGTTGGATGCATATATGTTTACAATGTTTATATCTTCTTGATGGATTCTTCCCTCGAATATTATGAAGTATTCTTCAGTGTTCTTTTTATGTGTTTTGTTTTGAAGTTGATTTTATCTGATATGAATATTGCTTCCCCAGTTTTTTTCCTGTCCATTTGCCTGGAATACTTTTCCCCAACCCTTCACTTTCAGTCTTTGTATGTCTTCTGTTTTGAGGTGGGTCTCTGTAGGCAGCATATGTGCAAGTCATGTGTTCTTATCCATTCAGCTACCCTATGTCTTTTGATTGGAGTATTTTATCCATTAACATTTAAAGTTATTATTGATAGGTACTTGTTCATTTTCCCCCCTTTGTATCTGTGTTCCTCTCTCTCTCTCTCTCTTTTTCTTCATCCTCTTAAAGCTGTTACTTTAGCATATCTTGTAGTGCTGGTTTGGCGGAGGTGTATTCTTTTAGCCTCCTTTTATCTGGGAAACTCCTTATTTGTCCTTTCATTTTAATTGAGAGCCTTGCTGGATAGACTAGTCTTGGTTGCAGGCCTTTGCTTTTCATTACTTGGAATATTTCTTGCTATTCCCTTCTGACTTGTTGTATGTCTTTTGAGAAATCAGCTACTGGCCTTATCAGAGTTACCTTGTATGCTATTTATTGTTTTTCCCTTGCTGTCTTTAAGATTCTCTCTTTGTCTTTAAAACTTGGCATTTTCATAATGATGTGTCTTGGAGTAGGCCTCTTGGGGTTCATCTTGATTGAGACTCTCTGTGTTTCCTAAACGTGCATGGTTTTCTCCTTTCCAGGTTCAGAAAGTTTTCTGTCATTATTTTTTCAAACATGGTACCTATCCCTTACTCCTTTTCTTCCCCTTCTGGTATTCCTATGATTCTCATGTTGTTGCATTTCATGTTGTCTTGCAGTTCCCTTAAGGTATCATTATATTTTTTGAGTCTTTCTTTATGCAGCTGCTCTACCTGGGTATTTCTTTCTATCTTGTCTTCCAGCTCACTACTTTGGTCCTCTGCTTCGTCCAGCCTGCTTGTAATTCCTTCTAGTGTGTGTTTTTATTTCAGATATTGTATTCTTCATTTCTTCCAAGTTTTTGTTTATAGTTTCTATTTCCTTTTTCATACTTTTGTAGTTCTTAGTTCCTTGTAGTTGTCTGTGAGTTCCTTGGGCATCCTCATTCTTTTAATCATTCTTTTGAATTCTATATCTGATATTTTGCTTGCTTCTATATCATTTAGCTCTTTTAGTGGGGAGTCTTCCATTCCTTTTGATTGCAGGTTCTTTCTATGTCTCCCCATTTTAGGTGATTCTTTTGTTTGTTTCTGTGATTCCCAATGCTCTGCTTTGCTAGCTGTCTTCATAGGTTGAACTTCTGTGGTAGGAGTTCTGTGGGACTTAGTGGTGTGGTCCCTTTGATCTCCTTGTCTGGACACTCTAGGTTTGCCCTTTCTTCTGTTTGTGTGGGCTCTCTTGTTGTCCTTGGGTTTTACTTGTTGGTGGTTCTTTTGTTGGTTGGTGCTCTGCTTCAGTGAGTTTACTGGTAATTAAAACTTGTACCTCATCTTGTATGTGATCAGGGGAAGGGTGAAGGTGAAACGGATTAAGACGTTGGGAGAGTATTCTATGGGATTTATAGTACCAAAAAGTAGAGAACAGGTAGGAGAACATTGAAGAAGTCCAGCAATAATTGTGATGTTTCACCCAACTAGCCACTTTTTATAAAAGTGAAAAAGAGGTAAGACTCTTATAAGAGGGGAAAAAGAATGTGAGCTGACTCAAGAGAGCAGAGTGTGTATGCGAGGTTAGATGGTGAGATATTGTGATACTAAGTGATAGAAACTTTGTGTAGTGTGCAAGAGAATAAAGTTAACCACAACAGTAATAAAACTCAGGAAATGGACCAAGACCAGGGAAGGGTGCTGTGTGGGATTTGGAACAACAATAATATGCCAAGAAATACATGATCTGAATAAAAAGAATAAAACATAAAAGACCAACAGTAGTGTGCTATTAGAATACAGGTGAAGTGAAAGAAGAAAAACTAAAATGAAATATGAAAGGAAGATCAAAGAAAAACAGTCAGTCAAACAATGTAATTAAACAAACAGCAGAACAGAGAAAACTAAATGGAAAGAAGAGAAATTAAAAAAATAATAATAACAATAAAAGTTAAAAAATAAAATGCAAGTTCTGTAGGATAGCAAAGTGAAATTTGTCTCAGTTGTTGGTGTTAGCCTTCTGATCTCTCTCTGGATCTGTTTTTAGTCTTCTCAGAGCTCCAGGTCTTATTGTCTCACACTGGGGCTAAAAAAAAAAAAAGCCTCCTGCTTACTCTAAACCTGCCAAGTGGGTTCTGCTGGTCTTCCTTGATGCAGTAGGCAGAGGGGGTTTGGCTTGCTTTGTTTTTTTAATTTACTGTGGTTTCATGAGGATTGGGGCTCTGTCTGGTCTTCAGTATTCACAGGTGCCCAGCATCCAGCCCAAGCCCTCAGAACATTGCCCGGCCCCCACTGTCTATATGTGACAGGTTGGCTCCTTTAATCTACCTGTTGTACTGCGCTTTGGTTAGTCTGTGAGGTGGCTGAGTGGGAGCAACTGACACCCCTCTTCTGTCTTTGCTGGGCATGCACAAAGTCCCTTCAGGGCAATTTAATTCCCCTATTAAATTAAGTCTCACTGGGGATTGCTACTCCTCTGAGCCCCTGCTCTTCCCCCTTTGATCAGTCTATGAGGTGCCCTAATTTGGAGTAAGTCACAGCCCTCCTCCTCCCTCTTGGATGGCTGGCAGTGCTGGGTGAGAGGCCCTTGCACAGTGGCTGCAAGCCTTTTTTTGAGTGAATTTCCCTTGGTTGAGGCTGGCCTTTCCCAACAAGTGCCTGGCTTTTCACACAGCCCAACTCTCTGACCAGTCTAGAGACTATCTGGGTCAGATAGTCTGGCCCAACTCTTCTCCCATCTCCAGGTGTCACTTAGCTTCCTTATTTCTCTGGTACTGTCCCAGCCAGGGAATGCCACCTGCTGTGTGCCTTTATCTCCCCAGAGACTTCAAGCATCCAGGTCTCTCCTGGCATGGGACTGGCTTCCCTGTTCTGAGAGGGTCTAGAGCTGCAAAGTTACAATCACTGACCTGGCCGTTCTCCAATACTCCTACAGCAGCAGCTGCAGTCTCTGATTCAGGGCCTGGGGACCACAGCCATTGTGGTCTGCAGCTCAGGGCCCTGGAACTTTACCATTGGCCTACAAAATCTCCTTATTGTCTGTTTTTAAATGTCCTCTGTAATCTTTGGCTTCCAAACTTCATATAAACTGGGATTCCATTGGCTACTCACCCTGTTCTTCAGAAGATCAGCTAAGTGTCCCAGTTGGGTGCACAAGCAAATGGGTTCAGCTTCTACCTACTTTGCCACCATCTTCAAAGTCTCTGATCATCAAAATCTTAAAGAATGGCAAGGCCTATTGTAATGTCTAGGTGTGACTGCACGCAACTGGAATGCGTGAGAAGGGTGTTAGGAATTAGTTGTTGTGGTCTATAGTCTTGGCTCAGATACTAATGAGCTGATGACATCATTTGACATTTTTTGGTCTCAGTTACCTTACTTGTAGTCTGAAAACTACATGGACTGAAAGACTTGTACTGGGTCATCTGCAAAGACCAAGAAATCATAAAACTCAATATTCCCAGTAGGAGAAATAATTTCCTACTGCTCTGCAGAAGGGCCAACTTCTGCAAAATATGAAAAATTTCTTATTTTGGTGACAAATATACACATACTCTTGGTAAAGCTTAGAGCACTATACAATATAATTGCTGAAGGAATTGGGCTAGACATATTAACATGGGCAGGCTCAGACCTTTTATATGCAGAATTGGGATTCAGGCACATTTCACCAAAGGTACCTCTGCACCAAAGACCACATGCCTTATATGATTCATAGGTCTGCTCACTTTTTAAAGGTTTGATGGAGGAACCATTTGTGTATCTCTCTCATTTATGCATTTACCAGAACTGGGGAAATGACAATGGACATCTCAAGGTGGAGTGGAAAGAAGCAGAAGAAGGAATGCATGAAGAAGATTGAAGGTATGGTAAGTTGAACACTGGACCAGGTATTTGAATACTTGGGTGCCAGTCTGCATGTAGATAAAAGGTAGAAGTTTCCCTGAATTAGTGGTGTTCCAACTTCATATTCAGCATCAGATACTCTTTCCAATCAAATAATGCATGAAATTCTAGCGTGCCTATTAAATAAGAGTGAAGTCACACTGGTTGAGGGAAAGGACCGAAAGCTTGTAACCCCCTAACTGAGACTTTCTCTCTCATTCCTAAAGCAGCAGGAAACCAGGGCTTTTGGAAATTCAGTTTGGAAGGTACTAGACTAAAGGATATCTGTGTTGCATTGACGACAGTCTGGTGATATCATGCACAGTCCTTTGAATTCCTTGCCATCACCAATTCACACACTATTTTTTCCCTTATTTGTACTAACTTATTAAGTAAAAGGACATTGGTGCATAAAAGAGTATTTATTTCTTGAATGATTTGTGAATTCTGGCTGCTTTTAGTGCTGGAGAGGTTGACTGCAGTTTCATGCTTTACTTCTTCCATATTCCAACCACTGTTCTCTAAGTGAATGCTGGCTGGCATTTAGGGAAATCTGGAGGGTTAATTATAATCCACACCAGTGATTTAGTAGTGCATTAGGTAAAGATGGTCTACAGACTGTGGAACACTTGACTTATGCAAATATGACCTTACACAGATTGTTCTATGAGGCCCATAATAACAGCTTAGAGATTGAAATTTTTGTTATGCAGTGTATGGCTGATTGTCATGAAGCCAGGGTGCTTCAGACTCACCAAAAGATGAGGGACTTCAGACTTTGCTTTCATATTGTTCTGTTTTCCCCATGGATTTTTGCTCTGGTTGCCTGTGTTATTTCAGCATCATTTGTGTTATTACCTCTTTTATGGCATTCTAACTGTGATTGAATAGAAATGAAGCAATAGCAAGAGGTACATTAGAAGGAAAAAAATGAAAGTTTAAAGAGGCTTAAAAGTGCCAAAGCCTTTATTCCATTTTGTTTGGATTTCCTTTGGCTACCTTAGCATTGAAAAGTATTTTGTACAAAAGTACACACATAAAAGAGCGCGTAAAAATTTCTGCACATGGTGTAATGCTTAAGAGTCTAGGTCTTGGAGCTAGACAGATGGGGTTCTAAATTTTGTCTCATAAGCTGTGACCTCTGTCAATGATTTAATGTCTTCCAGACTCAGTTTCTCATCTGTAAATGGGTTTGATGACACCAGTTCCCCATAAAATTGTCCTAAGTTAAATGAGATAATCCATGTAAGATGCTTTGCTTTCTGCCTGGTACTGAAAAAGTCCTACAATTAGCTATTAAATTTTATTCTTCATTCACATTATTGGCAATATTTCCATTTAATAAATAACCTCTGCTTTGGTTTTGATATGGAGTTTTTTGAGTATTTACAAAAGCAGAATCTAAATGGAAAAACTAGCAATGAATTCAGATAAAAGATAGAATTAAAAAATGTATGGGATATAGCACAGAGATGTAATGTATGTAGGGAATATAGACAATAATATTGCAATAGCTATGTATGGTGTCAGATGGGTACTAGACTTATCAAGGTAATCACTTCATACATTGTATAAATGTCTAATCACCATACCCTACACTTGAAACTAATATAACATTGTCTATCAACAGTAATAGAAATTTTTTTAATTAAAAAATATATAAAATGCATTCAAATGATAATTAAAGAAAGAATTGTAAACTTATGTAAAGGGAAAGTACAAGGTTTTTAATGCAGTGCTGTGATTAGCCATGGATGGTTCCATAGATTTAAAATTTGTACCAATGTTCTAAATGTAAAAGTGAGAGGTTGGGAAGGCTAGTATCATTATAAAAGAAGCAAAAACTATTCTAAAATGTTATAAATAATCACAAGGGGATAATAATATTGCATATAACAAATTTTTGTTGTGAATAAAATTTGGCTGTTTTAAGAGATCAAAAGAAAGTTTTAAAAGCAGGAAAAATATTGTCAAATTAAAAATCATGAAAACTAGTCATGCATTTTTATTCTTACAGCTTAATGTGTTAGCCAAAGCCAAAACAAACACTTGCTGATCATTTAGAACATCCACATGTAGTTGAAGGCCTTGGCAAGACTGCATGTATATGTGTGTGTATATATAAATTTGAGCCAAACATGCATCACAGGACAACCTCAGAGTAGAATGAGTGTGAAAGGGATAAGTATGGATCAATGTGATTAAACCCAGGATGGGGCTGCAAGACAGTGTTTTCATCATTTGGGCTTTTTGGCAATGAAACACCTTCAGTTCTAATGTCTTAGTGTTGCCTGAGACTCTCTTTCCATTTTGTGAATTTATATTTTTATTTCCCTGACTTCCAGGTGCTTATGGGTTCTTCTAAATTGACTGTTTACATGATTACTTGGCATATATTTACTTGGAGTACACCTGGATCCTTTTGAGAAGGATCTTACTTAGATTTCCTAAAATAAAAGTTTTATTTATTTACTTTTTACCAAAATAACCCATTTCTGTCATGGTGTTGGGCCAGCAAGACCTCTGAAGTTGAAGTTGACACTGCTTAGGCTGGTCTTCAGTCTTAGAGTCCCAGTGGCCACAGTTAATCTTGCACCTGCACAACTCTATCCCATCACCTGGGAATTCAATCCCTCTGCCTTGTCTCATACCTGGAACATAGAAGCAAGTCAATACATACTCTTCTGACAAATGGAAAAAAGGATTGTGGTCAAATATACATCTTTTCCAATAAAATCTGTTCTTGGCTAAATACTAAATGGTGAAAGATGATAGTTGTGAGTGTGATTACAGCAGCATTCATATGTTGAGAGTTTATTGCATGCCAGGCATGGTGTTAAGGTTTACTGTATATTCATTTAATCCCCACAGCTACCCTAGTAGGTAGGTATTATGATTTTCATTTTATAGATTAGTAATAGTATTTTAGATTGAAGAACAGGCAGAAAAATAACATTATTGTTGCAGTTGAGCTTGTGCATTAGAGATTACAGAATAATTAAGTAACTATAATTCTACTTTCAGTTGTCACTGGACCTGATAGAGAAGCAGATCACCATAGTCACTACCTGTGCAAGCTTTTCTCTCTGAACATATGTACATTTTGCCACTCATTTTTGGCCTTACCACTTTGGGTGAATAGTTGTTTTAGATATTTTTCTATTGTAAATTACAAACCCCTAAATGGGTGTTTGTTCAAAATTAATTTAGTTACCCAGCCACATTCCTGGGTCTTAGCATTTTTCCTTGTTCCAGTCCAACAATTTTAAGTTGATTTACTGCTCAACCTGGATGAATCAACTGTTGGAGTAAGAATTTTGCCTCTTGGTCCTCAAACAATGCCATTGAGTACTTTGTGAGACATGAATAGCCAAAATGTATCTTGACATCCTGGAATGATATTTGGAGGTGGGAAGGCAAGACCATCCTAGAATTGTTTCAGAGGGAATGTCTCTTTTGCTCTTATTTTCTCTCTCTACATTGTATATTTGGGAGCACAAATCCCATTAGCAATAAAAAAATTAATCACACTGAAAACAGTTGTGGTCAGAACAACCCTAGGGAATGGTTCTTTAAGAAATGCCACTGCATGTCAAAACACAGACTCCACAAATGGGATGGATAGTAATTTACTCTTAAAATATTTGAATTCATCTCATATCCTCTAGCAGTATATAAGTAGAAAATCCTTTTCCCCTAATTTTAAACCAGAAGTTGTTATTAAAGGATAGCAAAAACTCAGCTCAAGCTTATTTTGTCATTAATTTGAAGCAAATTTTTAATGCTTTATAAAAATTACCCTGAACTATGGGCTTCTGAAGAAAATTTATGAACAGATGTTCTGGGTAAGTTCAGAGACACTAGGTTTCTGGAAAACATGTTTCAAACAGTTGGCTCAGGCGTAGGCACACCTTTTAATTACACTGAGCTTATGAAAGGTCAACATGTCAATGTTTATCTGAATTGTGCGTTACCTTGAGCACTGTCATCACACTCAAGGCAATCATTGACCTTAAAAGAAGAGAGTTAATCATGAGGAGCAATTCAGCAATTGCACATGTCACTAAAAAACTGAAGAGAGAGAAAAAGACAGAGAGGGAGAGAAAATGAGAGAGAGAGAGAGGGGGGGGATATGATTTAAATATGTGAAGTTAATGATTCTGCATAAATAATCCCCGAGTTTTATGTTTCTTTAAGGTGGGATGGGTATGCATTGAGTCATCCACAAATTCTTTTCAGCTTTCCTTTGGCTTTATTGAGTAAATTTGTCTGTGGCCACATTTTTGTTGTGTGGAATAAACTGGCTTACATGGAAATAAAACTTGGTAGCATTGTGTCTCACAACCATTAGAAAGCAAACAGGTATTGAATTGACTTAACCCTAATTTCATTGGGATGGTGCTCTAGAGAAGTGTTTGTTGGTTATAGCACAACTTGAAAACTCAACTGCACATAAAAACTTATGACTTTTCCTTTTTAAAATCATTTTTTTTAAATAAAAATCCCTTAGTTTCTTTTTGATGAGGAAATCATTCTTAATGTGAAAAGATAACTGTCTCACATTATTTGTTTTAAAGCACACAATGATTGTTTTCATAATCTTCCCAGTACTGAGAAGAACTCCTTGTTAAAACTATAGATTATATAAATAGGTCCTTAAATGACGTATGAAGTATTGTCTTTGGGACCCTGCATCTCTCTGCATGTACTGAGGGGGCAGGCAGTGGAGGCATAGATAACCTGCATGTCATGAGCAAGGTTTGCTTCCCCTCACACTGTCCCCATATACTGTCCACTAAAAAGGGCCAGTGAGAGCTTGCTCAATCCAGACTTCAACTCTCTGACGAGGTATCTGTAAAGAGAGACTTGTAAGAGTTCCTGCCAAGTAAGCTACAGAATGTAAAGTCGTGTATGAATATGTAATAGCAGCCATTATCCATGGATGCCACTTTCTTTGGAAAGAATTATTTCATTCACTATGGAGAGAATGAGGGGCAATTTGAAATGGCCCGGGGTAAGTGGTATTTCATGTATGGGCAATCAGATTAACCTTGGACCTTTTTCTGTCACTTAGAATTCTTATTCTTTTTCTTCATTCTCCATCACTGAAAATTAAGATGATATGTATAAAACCCTTTTGCTCCACAATATTGCACTTTATCCTCCTTTCCCTCCCCAGGGAGAAGAGACATGAACAGTTCTGTGCATCAATCAAACCAATTGAGATGTAGAGTGAGGAAAAGTGAGACTGTCACCAAGTCCAGAAGACATTACAGTATCTCTGCTTCCGTATGGCAATTGCCTCTACTGTCCTCCATGTCCCTCCAGCATTTGATACAAAAATGCAGCCTGATCTGAGTTTGGAAGCCTGATCCTGATCAGAGTAACTAAACATAAACTTGAAAATCTACAGAAGCATGGAACTAGGGTTATTTTGTCTTCTGATTCTTACACAGAGAGTTTGAATCTTTGCTGGAGAGTAGACCTCTTTGGAGGTCCTGGTTGATTTTATTTGAGCAGAAAGTAGCTATTTTGCAAAGGTAAGCAGCAGTAGACTATTCAATCCCTGCATTTTTCAAATGAGCCCTTAACAATCATGTATATTTTCAATAAAATTGTAGGTACACTCAAGCACTTATACAAATGCTGTGAACATGTATATATTTTTTTGTCAATCCGATCCCTCTATATATACTAGGCATACACTTTTTAGACAGGATAAGTCTTACCCCTAAAAACTGTAATTCTGCCAGTTTAAATTACTGTTTTATCTCAATTATGCTGTATAATTTCCAATCCCTACATGTTTATTTATGCTGTTTCCACTAGGCATCCCTCTGTCTCCACCTCTCTGCCATTATCTAACCTCATTAGATAACCTCAAAACTCATTTCCACACAATCTACTATCTATTAATTCTTTCATTTTTTTCCACACCTCTTCCCCCATGGAAGTAATTTCTTCCTTCTTTTGAACCTAAATAGCACATTGTTTCTACTTCATGGCACTTATTGTATAATATTCTATACTATAGCTCTGTGGTTTCTGTTTTTCTTATTCTTCTAAATTCTGTTTCCTATTCTTCTAAGTTTTAAGGTCTATAAGACAAGAGCCATCTTTGATTATTCATGTGCTTTCCCCATTGTAGTAGAAAGATTTAAAAAGATTTATAAGCAGTTTGTAGTAAAATGAAATATATTAAAAATACAGGGAAAAATGAGGCCAAGGAATTTTCTTTGTAACTTGGCAGTATCTAGAACTGTGCCCTTCAAGCAAAGAGGTGGGGACCTTGTGAGCCCCTAGAAGTGCAGCGGAGCTATTTCTCAACAACCAGAATTTTCTTAAGCATGCTAGGGCTTGGACAATGCATTTTGTTACTAATATTGAATGTAATGTACAGCTATTTCTGAGCAAATCAATGCAATAAACTTTAAATAATGCACCTTTACCTCTAGGATCTGCCTCCCATGAGGTAAAATGAAGTGGGATCAGCAAAACAAAGTGAGCGAGTGAGTCTTGATCTTGGTCTTGGATAAAGTGATTTACTGATTGGCAAATAAGAGCCAGTTATGGGGATAGTTTGGGCAAATATGTAAAAGCAGTGCCAAAAGTGTGTGTGGGGCAGTGTGTCTTAGCTAGGTTAGAGGGCCAGATTCAAGGTTGCTGAGAAACAGTATACTTACTGGTTACTCTTACCAAGACTGAGGAGTGTCAGAATGAAAGAGACAGACGAGATCGTTTTAAGATTTTATGTGTACTTATGTCATTATTTTTTTCATTTAAATAATAATCCACTAAAAATTAAGATGAATAAATTGTTTGTTTTCCAAACTGGTGCATTTTTTTAGGGCAAAAGTGACACTATTGTTGTGCAGAAGCACAACTGACCCCAGGTCAGCCAGCAAATGTGTTTCCTTCTGATAGTGGCTTATCTGCATGTTCAGCAATCAATAGACCAGTGTGTTACTGAATTTTCTCTTTCAGTGAAAATATTTATGGCTTACTTTTAATTGCTTTTGAAAAAATCTGATTAAAAAACATAGTTCCTCAGAATCACCACTGTTCAGTGTCTGTTACTCATACATCAGGTACACATACTCACTTTCCTATAGTGTTTTCCAGACACCAATAGGAATGCTGAATTACCTCACTGTGTTCTTATGTACTTCTTCTGTAACTTTTTTCTTCCTCTTGACTTCCCTCAGGACAGTAGTTCTATGATTCTTTTTCTGTTGTCCTGGTTCCTCATATTTCCTCTTCAGGGAAGTTGTATTATGACAAACATTGCTTTAATCTGTGGCTGTGCTTTCAATGACTTTCATTGGCCAGTTAAAATTCCACAGGGCTTGAGGTGAGACTGATTAAATTAACCAAGAGGTTGAATGTGAGAGAGTCTCTTTTCACTATCGTTAGAGAAAATTAATAACAACAGCTCATTAGAGTCCATTAGTTTGGTTTGGATAGACTATGTTGCTTTAAGAGTGGTGATTTGAATGGCTGGTATGTCTGATGAAAAAAAAGTAAAATTTATCTTCCAAAATTTGTCCATATGACAAAGAGAAATATAGAGTTATTTATCTAGACAATCTAAGTTGAAAACTTTTAATACCAAGGACTAAAATTATACTGTCTTGAATCACCTGTATTGATAGCTAACATTGATTAAATCCCCTGAGTTATTGCCTAAAGCTTTCTTTCATTTATCTAGTGTAGAAAATAATGCAGCGATACTCTATAACCTAATACTTGGCTGTGCGAATAAGGCTACTCAAAGGGTTTCCAGTCTCTTAAATTTTTTTCCCCATTTTGAGAGTAAAGAGTGAAAACAGTAATGGTCAAAAATCTAAGGATGCAGTTTGGAAACTAAGAATATGACACTTTTTTTTTTACCTTATTAGAATTTTGAACTGAAAAAAAATCTATCTTACATTTGAGAGCAAGCTGGAAACCACTGGAACTCAGGAACTCAGGTTTTTTTGTTGTCACTGTTGCTTAGGAAAGAGGAGTCAGCTGAATTGATGTCTTACATGACAACAGTGTGTAATAGTCCACATGTAAATAGTATATTAGTTGTTTTACAGTATATAATAACCTGTACATGGATACTGATTTACTATAAAAACAATCATCCCTGTACAAAATGTCTCAATAGGTTTATTGTGGTTGCTTTAGATCAAGGATCAAATCTGGTTGCATAAGAGAAAGGTATGATTTGCCTACTTAGGATATCATCGCCCAACTCAGAACTTCCTTGATGACTGCTGAACATTGGCTGATAATAGACACTTTAGAAATATGCCAGAAGACACAGAAAGATGGGCTCTGACAGCATGTCCTTTTACGAAATGGCAAAGACAAGGGCTGACAGGAAAAATCCTTCCTTTTATGTAATTATATCTGGGAAGCTCCAGCAAAGCATAATAATTTTTGTGCTTTCATTTTTAAAAGCCAAACGCTCTGAACATTTCAAGCTCAGTTCATAATCAGTTTTCACATTTTTCATTACTCAGAGAAAATGAGAAGCCTGGATTTTAGGTACAAACACTAAAAAATGGTTATTCACTTTTCATATGTTGCTTTTGATTCTTAGCTAATATTGTGCAAAACAAAGTGGAGACCAATGGAAGGAGGGTGGAAGTGGTCTAGAGGATGATGTCAGCTCACAAACAATGTAAAAGAGAAAAGTTACTGTCTTCAATTGGAAAAAAATTGGTAAGGACTTTGTTATTTGGACAGGAATATAGTCATCTGTAGATTCCTGATGCCTCTAATTTCATTCTGCATGGATTTTGGACAAGGACTAATATAAAAATTGTGATGTTTTAATTACACTTACCTAATTTGCTTTGTAAATTAGATCATACTAATTACTTTTCTCTGAGCAATTCTCTCCTTTGTAAAAGTTATGAAGTAATTAGATACTTCTTATATTGTGTCTTCAGTTGTACATAACTCCCAATAAACACAAATAGATTTTCTTTGTTTAAAAGAATTTCTATTTATTCTGTTATGGTTGTCCCACTTTTCTCCTTTTGCCCTCCTTCATCCAGCCCACCCCCTGCAAGGAAAGAAACTTTAGTTTAGAGTCAGGCTGCTCATTCTCTCAACAAATATTGACCACATCATTTTTTAATATACCCAATTCCCATGATAATAGAAAAACTTTGGAAGCAGATCCTAAAGAAACTGAATGTCTAATAAGGGAGAAAAATGTGCAAGTAGTACTTATCACTATAGTAGAGATATGAGATTCTATAAAACAGGTACAGAACTGGCCTTATCTGATTTTAGATACTATTTCTATCCAGGTAGGCCAGGAGAGATGTGTGGAGGAGGAGGCATTTAATTTAGGATATATTAAAAAAAAGTATTTAAAATTTAGACACTTGAAACTGGGTCAGTTATCTCATAGTTATTTATTAGTTATCAGTTACTATTAGCTATTATTATTGTTAGTTATCTATTGCTGGATAACAAATCACTCCAGAAGTTTAGTGGCTTAAAACAGCAAACATTCTTTTTCCATAGTTTAGGAAACTGTGGAAAAAGGAATTAGGCGAAGTTTAGGAATCAGGAATTAGGAGCAGTTAAGGAAGGGGTTCTACTCAAAGTCTTCATAAGGTTTGCAGTTGAACTGTCCTCCAGGGCTGCAGTCAATCTGAAGGCTTGACAGGGTCTGGAGGGTCTGCCTCCAAGGTGGCTCATTGTCATGACCGTTGTCAGGAAGCTTCAATTTCTCATGGTCCTACCCATAGGATTGCCTAAGGACACCTGGCTTTCTTTAGCCAGAGCCAGCAATCTGAAAGAGAGGCATTGCGAGACAGAGAGAGAGAGAGAAAGAGAGAGGGAGACAAAATACCCTTTTATAATCTAGTTTAGAGGGTCATTATCATCACTTCTGCCTCATTCTGTTTGTTAGAAGTGAGCCACTAAGTGCATCTCACATTCAAAAGAGAGAAATTATGTTCTATCCCTCAAAAGAGGGATATAAAAAACTTGGAAATATATTTCTAAAACCTTCACAATGGGGTCAGGGAAGATAAAGGGGGGAACATCCAACTTGAGGAGAGAGCGGGCCATAGAAAAGATGAGTGCCTGGACATATGTGCTGCGTACTTGAGATGCTCCAGTTTGAAGAGCTTAAAACTAAGATTATAGTGGGAAATAAGACATGAAATGTGGAGGAAAGGATTTAGACACTATAGGGCAGGGCTGAGAATCATGGAATGCCATTGAGTAGGGTAGAGGTGTAATTATAGCCATGTTTTAGAGAGAGTAGTCTAGCAGCGGTAAGAATGAAGGTTGGGAATGTGAAGAGAATGAATGAGGGGACCAGTTAGGAGACATTGCATGCACAGGAATGGGCCTGGAAGGGGTTAGTTGGAGCGTGGTTCAAAAACAAATGCTGCTATTCCTTTTCTTTTAGACTCTACACTGTGCAAATAACTCTAAAGATTAATCCATTTTTATGTGTCTGATTCAACTGTTATTGGAATCTGCCTGTGTTTTAGATGCTGTTCCTTATGGAGCTTTTACTGGGTTAGTGAATTGAGCTGTAAGTTCTTGATGCACAGTTGCAATTCTTTCTGTGTTGATTGAGAGCAGTTTGTCCCAAGGATGGCAGTGGCAGTTAATGCCCACACGGCACATTCATAATCGAGTCTGTCTTTTAACTGTAGGCAGAGCCTGATGTTATTGCTAGACTAAACCCATCCTAAATTGGAATTTTTCCTGGCAAAATTGCTATCCTTTTCTCCCTTAGTTACCAATATCTCCATTACCAAGTATTACATTATTTTTCCATATGCACTTAAAGTGTTCATTTACCCAACTTCTACATTTGTTTACTTTCATTTACCATGTAGAAGCTGCCTCTCATCACATAGGCAACCCAGGGCACTAAAGAAGCCAGGCACAGGGCCAGAGTAAGAATTCCAATACTAACGTTTTGGCTTACCCCATTGTTCTTTAGGAAATCCAATAATTCCAGGCTATGGTAACCTTTCTTTCTCTCTCTGGATTTATCTGAATATATGAATCTCTAAGAATTTATTATTTAATAATTTTCCTAATTGTGGGTTGAGCATTACTTCATTTTCTCACCAATTTGACTGCAAGCCTACAGAATGTATGGATCAATATATTGTGTATTCTTTTACTGGGAGTGAGGGGTTTGTGCCCAATACATTGTGGGTGTTTACCAAATTTAAATGAAGAATACCGCTTAGGTGAGACTGGGCTCCTTTATAGCTCCTCAACTGGTACATACTCCACACAGTACTTTATTTTCTGCCTTTGATTCCAAATCTCAACTGCAATTTAAAGCAAGGATTGTTATTCATAACACCTGCCCACCCCCTCCTTTATCTTGGCTGTCTTTCTGATTCTGTGTAATAACTAGACAAAAACTTGACCTTTAATTTCTCCAATATCCATTTATATGTGGATTGATCTAAATGGTCATAATGTTCTATTTTGAAAATATCCACGATTCTAAGTATTTCATTGTTTCTCTGCATTGTTACTTGTTAATGTTACCCAGGAGTTAATGCACTGTAATTCATTGCTTATTAAATGGAGATTCCAATACTGCCTTATATGGTTCTTAGGTTGTGCACAACAAAACCCCTTTTTAATACTGTTTTTTGTTACTTCTTATCACCAGGGGAGTATTCTGAAGCCCATAGAAGATCTTCCAAGCCCTGGAATATCAGTAGATACAAACTGGAGGTTCAGGGGATTATCTCTACATACCTTTCTGCCTAGGTCATTATATAGGTAAGTTGTACAGTTTGCACAAACCATAAAAAACATATTCTGGGGGGGATCAGAGAACCTTCTAGCATAACCCTTTAATTTTACACATGAAAAGAGTTGAATTGCAGAGATGTGGTCATTTTTCAAAGGTGCCAAGTTCTAGTAGGCAATCCATGACTTAAACCAAGTTTTATGCATTCTGTGTCCTATCTGATAAACAAATAAAAGACTTTTACCTCTCAAAAAAAAAAAAATCCCTCTAATCCCCATCTAAATCCTACACCAACTGAACCCAAGACAAGAATTCTTCCCTTGCTAGTTTTTTTCTTTTGGAGAGTGTCTTTTATCTTCCAAATCCTCAACTTCCATAGAAGTGGTATAAGAGGCAAGCAGATAGACATTCTTTTCTACCTTCATGTCCTATTTCTTACCTTTCACACTTAAAGTAATGAATAGAAATTAACATTTACTAAGTAATCTTACTTATAAAAAATTTTCTACACTAATATAGAGTGGATTAATGAACATAAGCACTTAAGTTACTACCGGAAACATGGGAATTTCTTTCAGGTATAAACATGCAAAATATATTTTCAAAATATAAGTATTTTGGAGTATGCTGATGTTATATTAATGCTGGATTTTAAAATAATTGTAAAGGTAGTCAGGAAACTTTTATAGAGAATTTGGACTTTCAGGATGTTCTTTAAGGAGAAGGGAGAGGGAGAGGAGAGGAGGAGAAGAAGAAGGAGGAGGAGGAACAGGGGAAGGAGGAAGGAGAAGACAAAGAGGAGGAGGGGAAGGAGGAGGAAAAGAAAGAGGAGGAAGAGAAAGAGGAAAAATAATGTGAATAGGGCAAAGGTGACAAGCAAACATTTTTTTGTATATATACCAAGCCACAAGTAAATTAGTAGTGTCATTAGTGTTATTGGGGTCAATTATAAATGATAAAACTTATGAGCTCTAATTTTATCTTAAAATAAGATGTGTTATTTAATCATGAATTATACCAAGATCGCTGTGGTTAAAAGTTGGAATGGGCATATCCGAGAGGGTGGGCAGCAAGTTGGACGCTGCACACAGAGGATTGGGAATGGCTCTGCTGGTTCTTATTGAGAATGAAAATTTTGGGAATGAAAACTAGTAAGTTAGAACACTATTGTTTGAGAAAGGCCAATCAGATGCCATAGGTATTATTGTAATTCTTGCAGGGTAGAGGGATATGAGTTACGGAGTATCTGTGTCATGGAAAAAAAGACACACCAGTGTTATGTAGGAATACAATGTGGACTTGAATGGGAAAAATAGAATATTGGCAAAGTCATTATTCTGACAGTTTGACAAGGGTTGAAAGGGCCTGATAGTTACTAATTAACCTCTCCAGGGCATAAAATAGAACCTGGCAGGTAGTAGGTACTCAAAAATATTTAAAGAATAAGTAAGTACCGTATTTTTTGGACCAAAAGACACACCTAGATTTTAGAGGAGTAAAATAGGGAAAAAATTTTTGAAGCAAAAAATGTGGTAAATATTTAATAACATAAATAACGCAATATTTCACCAATGTAAATGTAAACAGAATTCAACAGTAGCATTAACAACCATTATTCCTCCCAAATTTGGGGGAAAAAACAAAAACAAATATCCCCCCCCCAAAAAAAAAACAAACCAACAGTGGGTCTTCTTATAGTCCAAAAAATATGGTATACTATTATTTGTTCTAGCATTATGAAGAGTCAGAGAGATCTGATAATATTACGGAAGAAGGAGAGAAAAATTTTCAAATAGGAACAATACAGAAAGTCAAAAGAGAGTCTTAATTTGATGGTTACCAAGAAGACGGATTTAACTGTATTTCTTTTTCTCCAAAGCTGAATGTATTTGAGGGCAATGGTGTTAGAGGAGAAATGGAAAATACCTGGAGATCTGAGAAGTGAAGCACACCGTAGCAATGATGTTTCCTTCTAGCATCAGTTCTGGAGCCCATTTAGATACTTTGACATTTTCGTGCTTAAGCAGATTCTTAGAACCAGAGACCTTGAGATCTTTTAAAGATTCATTTCCTATGATGTACTGACCTCTAGCATAGTGTTCATGTTCCAAGAAATGCTTAATATTTAACAAGCTGCTGATTTCCTTAATCATTTTTCAATATCAGAATCCTGTACTTTATCGGATATGCTCGTGGCAGGTGATATTGTTTAATCTAATCACAAAGCATCCATCTCTGGTGATGTCTTCAGTGCTGATTTAGGATCTTTCACCAAATTCAAATGCCCCATTCCTTGCCTAGGAAGGAAGCTGGGAAAAGGTTATAAGGTGAATATTGATTTGCTATCTCATCCTGAAAATTTGAAATTCAGTATCTGATAGAATATATGTGGATTGTGTCCTACGGTTGGTTATATAATGTTGTGGAATGGCTGCAGGTATTTTCAGATTTGTTGTAAAAACTCATGAAATACTTCACTTAAAAATTATTCTGAGTAATATGCAAAGCAGGTATCATTACTGCATATCTAAGCCCTACCCTGCTATTGAACCTGTCTCAGGGGATTATACATACAGAAATATTGAAATGCTTACATCAAATTGTCTCAAGTGTTCTGCTTTATATCTAGATAAAGAAAGATAGAGACTTAAAAGGGAGCCTCTTACCCTTCCTTAGGACAGATAGGTCCCCACTTTTGCTCTATTTTATGAAGGCTATAGATTATTTTGATCCAGAACTCATATTCTTGCTAGAGCTGACTTGATAACCAGGATACCACATGTCACTTAGTCATAGAGGCTTGAGCTGGCTTAGTTCCCCTGACAGGAAGTCTGAAATACTCCTTCACCATCACTCTTTCTATTTCAGGTTTTAAACTGATGAATTATTTATATGAGGAAAGACCCATGCCATATTAGCAGGGAAGTATATACTCTTGTGTCTTACTTTTAGTCTATCATGTAAGTATAAATAACAGCATTGTGTGGCATGTCTACCTAATCCATAGTACTATGAATATAATCTCTTTTCATGTAGAATGAGTGGTTGTATTGAAGATAATAAGATTTCTTTACTGCAAAAAATCCACACTTGTTAAGTTATACTAATTGAAAAGTTTTTATTTGTAAAGGAAACAAAATATATGCAATACATATTAAATGATAATCATAACAATGAAAAGTTTTTATTGTCTCTATGCATAAATTATAGGGGAGTTGGCAGGGCCCTAATTGGTATACCTATCCCATTTCTTCAAGTCTTCAAGGGCTAGTGTTGCAGTGAGTTAGATTATTCTGACACTCATCCTGTCAGTGAGCAGCTACATGGTGAAGGCCCTTAGGGGAGGCTCTGTCAGATCTGGGCCCTAGCTCTTACCTTAACACCAGCCAGAGATTATTATAGTTTATGTTCTAAAGCACTACGTACATAACAAGAATATCCAAGTGAAGTTTAGAGAGTGAAATGAGGGACTGTAGCAGCTGGAATGAAGAAAACATTTTTGTCATCTGTTCTTTTTTCCCTTTTTGGTCTTCATTTTTCTTTTTATCCCCCCCTCAGTTTTAATGGGGTATAATTGACAAAAGTTGTATATATTTAAGGTGTACATGTGGTTTTGATATATGTATACATTGTGATATGATTACTAATCAAATTATTTACCATATCTATCACTTCACATAATTACTTTTTTTGTGTGTGGTGAGAACAGTTAAGGTCTAGTCCCTTAGCAAATTTCCAGTATACAATACTAGGGGGGACCCTCAAAAAACTGGAATTTATAAAAAATTATGTATTTATTCTTACATGTTTAATCTTCACTCACATTCAAAGTATTCTCCATTTGATGCAATATACCTATCAAGACTTTTTTTCCACTGCTCAAAACAGTTTTTGAATTTGTCGATTTTGATACCTTTTAGTGCTTCTACCATTTTTATTTTACCTCTTTCACATTGGGAAAATGTTTCCCTTTAAGGCCTTTTTTATCTAGAGAAACAACAAAAAAAAGTTGCTTGGGTCAAGACTGTGTGGATAGAGAGGGTGGGGCACAGAGGTCATGCTGTTTTTGGTTGAAAACTGTTGGACAATGGTGAGGGACTGAAAAAGGAGTGGGGGTGGGCTGGGTGGAAGGAGGCAAAGGGGGAAAAAGTGAGACAGCTGTAATAGCATAAATGATGAAATATTAAAAAAAACTCCGCTGAACACTCAGTGTTGTATGGACAAATGCACTCATAAATCACCCATTATGAAATGAACTAGTGTGTTGTGTCTTCCAAAAAAAATTCACTGAAGTAGAACACAGCCTCTTACGACAATACTAGCTGGTACATTGATACAGAAATGGTTCCTATAAGACTAACCCAGTGGCGGAAGCATGTACTACAAAAATCCCACCCTCCAGAAAATAATTCCTGTCTTTTTCTTTGGGTGCCCCCCTCATATATTATTATTAATTATAGTCACCATGCTATGCATTAGCTCTCCAGAGCTTATTCATGCTTCATAACTGAAAACTTTGTATACTTTGACAAATAGCACCCCATTTCCTTCTCCCCTTAGTCTCTGGCAACCACCAATCTGCTCTCTGTTTTTATGAGTTTGATTTTTTTTAGATTGCACATATAAGTGGAATCATGTATTATTTATCTTTCTGTGTCTGGATTATTTCACTTAGCATAATGCCCTTTAGGTTCATCCGTGCTATTGCAAATGGCAGTATTTCCTTATTTTTAAGGCTGAGTAGTATTCATTAACTATATATAGAATATTTGCTTTATTTATTTATTTATTTATTTATTTATTTATTTAATTGTTCAAGTACAGTTGTCTGCCTTTTCCCCAAAACCCCAACTCAACACCCCAGCTCTCTCCACCTCCCTCCCATATCCACCCTCCCCTAGTTTTTGTCCATGTGTCTTTCATATTTGTTGTTCCAAACCCTTCCCCTTTTCCCCTGAAACTCCCTCCTCTCTCCCCTCTGGTGACTGTCAGCCTGTTCTCAATTTCAGTGTCTTTGGTTATATTATGCTTGTTTGTTTTGTTGATTATGTTCCTGTTAATAATGAGATCATATGGTATTTGTCTTTCACTGCCTGGCTTATTTCACTTAGCATAATGCTCTCCAGTTCCATCCATGCTGTTGCAAAGGGTAGGAGCTCCTTCTTTCTTTCTGCTGCATAGAATTCCATTGTGTAAATGTACCATAGTTTCTTGATTCATTCATTTACTGATAGGCACTTCAGTTGCTTCCAACACTTGCTATTGTAAATTGTGCTGCTATGAACATTGGGATGCATAGGTTCTTTTGTTTTGGTGTTTCAGGGTTCTTAGGATATAATCCTAGCAGTGGAATTCCTGAGTCAAAAGGCAGATCCATTTTTAGTTTTCTTAGAAAATTCCATACTGCTTTCCATAGTGGTTGTACCAGTCTGCAATCCCACGAGCAGTGCACTAGGGTCCCCTTTTCTCCACAGCCTCTCTGACACTTGTTGTTTGTTGCTTTGTTTATGATGGCCATTCTGACTGGTGTTAAGTAGTATCTCATTGTGGTTTTAATTTACATCTCTCTGATAGCTAGTGATATTGAGCATCTTTTCATGTGTCTCTGGATCCTCAGTATGTCCTCCTCTCTGGATCCTCAGAAGTGTCTGTCCAAGTCCTTTGCCCATTTTTTAATTGGGTTGCTTGTCTTCTTAGAGTGGAGTCATGTAAGTTCTTCATATATTTTGGAGATTAAATGCTTGTCTGAGGTATTATTGGCTAATATATTTTCCCATACAGTTGGTTCTCTTTTTATTTTAATACTGTTTTCTTTAGCCATGCAGAAGCTTTTTATTTTGATGAGATCCCATTTGTTTATTCTTTCCTTTATGCCCCTTGCTTTAGGGGACATATCAGTAAAAATGTTGCTGCATGAAATATCTGAGATTTTCCTGCCTGCGTTCTCCTCTAGGACTTTAATGGAGTCTTGGCTTATATTTAAATGTTTTATCCACCTTGAATTTATTTTTGTGTATGGTGTAAGTTGGTGCTTGAGTTTCATTTTTTTGCACATAGCTGTCCAGTTCTCCCAACACCACTTGTTGAAGAGGCTATTTTTACTCCATTTTATGTTGCTGCCCCCTTTGTAGAATATTAATTGACTGTAGAGACTTGGGTTTATTTCTGGGCTCTCTGTTCTATTCCATTGGTCTATGTGTCTGTTTTTATGTCAGTACCAGCTTGTTTTGATTACAGTGGCCTTGTAATACAGTTTGGTGTCAGATATTGTGATCCCTCCTACTTTGCTCTTCTTTCTCAAAATTGCTGCAGCTGTTCAAGGTAGTTTATGGTTCCATATAAATTTTTGAAGTGTTTGTTCTATGTCTGTGAAATATGCCATTGGTACTTTAATAGGTATTGCATTGAATCTGTAAATTGCTTTGGGTAGTATGGACATTTTGATGATGTTACTTCTGATCCATGAACATGGTATATGTTTCCATTTGTTTGTGTCTTCCTTGATTTCTTTCTTCAGTGTTGTGTAGTTTTCTGCATATAGGTCTTTTACCTCTTTGGTTAGGTTTATTCCTAGCTATTTTATTTTTCTTGTTGCTATATCAAATGGGATTTTTTTTCTTGACTTCTGCTTCTGCTGTTTCATTGTTGGTATACAAAAATGCCTTTGATTTCTGGATATTGACTTTGTATTCACCTGCTTGGCCAAATTCATTAGGTTGAGCAGCTTTTTGGCCGAGTCTATAGGATTTTCTATGTACACTATCAGGTCATCTGCAAACAATGACAGTTTTGTTTCTTCCTTTCCAATTTGGATGCCTTTTATTTCCTTTTCTTGTCTAATCGCCGTGGCTAAGACTTCCAATACTATACTGAATAGAAGTGGTGAATGTGGACAACCTTGTCTTGTTCCTGAACTTAGTGGAAAAGATTTTAGTTTTTACCCGCTGAGTATGATGTTTGCCGTAGGTCTCTCATATATGGCCTTTATTATGTTGAGGAATACTCCCTCTATTCCCACTTTGCTGAGTGTTTTTATCATAAATGGGTGCTGTACCATATCAAAAGCTTTTTCCGCATTTATTGATATGATCATGTAATTTTTGTCTTTGCTTTTGTTTATGTGATGTATTACATTTACTGATTTGCAAATATTGTACCATCCTTGTATTCCTGGGATGAATCCCACTTGGTCATGGTGTATGATCTTTTTAATGTATTGTTGGATGCGGTTTGCCAATATTTTGTTGAGGATTTTAGTGTCTATGTTCATCAGTGACATTGGCCTGAAGTTTTCTTTCTCTGTTGTGTCTTTATCTGGTTTTGGGATTAGGATGATGCTGGCTTCATAGAAAGAGTTTGGGAGTCTTCCATCATTTTGTATTTTTTGAAAAGTTTGTGAAGGTTAGGGGTTAGCTCTTCCTTAAATGCTTTGTAAAATTCTCCTGTGAAGCCATCTGGTCCAGGGCTTTTGTGTGTTGGGAGTTTTTGATTACTGCTTCAATTTCATCTGCTGTTATTGGTGTGTTCAGGGTTTTTGCTGCTTCTTCATTGAGTTTTGGAAGATTATATTTTCCTAGAAAGTTGTCACCTAGGTTTTCAAATTTCTTGGCATACAGTTCTTCATAGTAACTCCTTACAAACCTTTGTATTTTTTAAAAAAAAATTATATTTTATTGATTATGCTATTACAGTTGTCCCATTTCCCCCC
>PVKU01011336.1:0-44277 GCA_004027475.1 Anoura caudifer | reverse complement strand
TTTTTTTTTTTTTTTTTTTTTTTTTTTTTTTTTTTTTTTTTTTTTTTTTTTTTTTTTTTTTTTTTTTTTTTTTTTTTTTTTTTTTTTTTTTTTTTTTTTTTTTTTTTTTTTTTTTTTTTTTTTTTTTTTTTTTTTTTTTTTTTTTTTTTTTTTTTTTTTTTTTTTTTTTTTTTTTTTTTTTTTTTTTTTTTTTTTTTGGCTATTCAGCTCCTTTGAGATTCCATATGAATTTTAGGATTGATTTTTCTATTTCTGGAAAAAATATCATTGGGATTTTGATAGGGGTTACAATTAATCTATACATAGCTTTAGGTAGTAGGGACAGCTGAACAATGTTAACTCTTCTAATTCATGATCACAGATGTCTCCATTTATTTATGTCTTCTTTAATTTCTCTCAGCAGCAGTTTGTAGTTTTCATTTTATGTCTTTCACCTCTTTGGTTAATCTCTATTTTATTCATTTTGATGCTATTGCAAAATGGAAATGTTTTCTGAATTTTAATTTTCTTTTTAGATTGTTCATTGTTAGTCTATAGAAGTACAACTGATTTATGTGCATTTACTTTATATCCTGCTACTTTGCTGAATTTGTTTATTGATTCTAACAAGGTTTTTTTGGTGGCGTCTTTAGGGTTTCCGTGTAGAAGACCATATCATCTACAAACACATAATTTTATTTTTTTTCTTTCTAATTTGGATGTTATAAATAGGTTTTTCTTGCCTAACTGCTATGGCTAGAGCATCCAATACTACATTGACTAGAAGTAGTGAAAGCAGGTGTCTTTGTCTTGTTCCTATTTTAGAAGAAAGTTTTCAGTCCTTTACCACTGGATGAGTATGATGTTAGCTGTGGGCTTTTTATATATAGCCTTTATTATGTTGTAAATTCCCTCTATTCCTAGTTTGTAAAGTGTTTTCTTGTTATCATGAAAGGGTGTTAAATTTTGTCAAATCCTATTTCTGCATCAGTTAAATGACCATGTAATTTTTCCCCTTCGTTCTGTTAATGTGTTGTACTCTATTGTTTTTTTGTTGAATCATCCTTGAATTCCAGAAATAAATTCCACTCTGTCATGGTGTATAATCTTTATAATATGCTGTTGAAGTCAGTTTGCTAGTATTTTGTTGTGAATATTTTCATCAGTATTCACGAAAGATATTAGCCTATAATTTTCTTGTATTGTCTTAGTATAGTTTTCGTATTAGAGTAATACTGACCTCAGAATGAGTTTGGAAGTCTTTCCTCTTCTTCATTTTTGAGGAGAGTTTGAGAAGGATGTGTGTTAATTCTTTAAATGGGTGATATAAATCACCACTGACACTATCTGGTCCTAGGCTTCTCTTTATTGGGAGGTTTTTGATTACTGATTCAATCACCTTACTAGTTATGGGTCTGTTAACATTTTCTGTTTCTGTATGATTCACTCTTGGTAGGTTGTATGTTTCTTAGAATTTGTCCATTTTACTAGTTTATTCAATTTGTTGGTATCAATGTTTAGAGTACAATTGACTTTTGAACAACATGGGCATTAAGGGTATTGATCCTTTACACAGTCATAAATCCATGTATAACTTTTGACTTCCTCAAAACTTAACTACTAATAGCCTTCTGTTGACCAGAAGTCTTACTAATAACATAAACAGTTGATTAACACATATTTTATATGTGATATGTATTACATACTATATTTTTACAATAAAGTAAGCTAAAGAAAAGACAATGTTAAGAAAATAATAAGGGAGAGAAAATACATTTACAGTATTTATTGAAAAAAATATGTACAAGTGGACCCACACAGTTTAAACCCATGTTCAAGAGTCAGCTGTATTTTCTTATAATCCTTTTTATTTCTATAAAATTAGTACTAATGTTCCTTCTCTTATTTCTGATTTTAGTTGTTTGAGTATTTTTTTCTTAGTCAATCTAACTAATGATCTGTCACTTTTGTGATCCTTTTAAAGAAACAACTCTTGGTTTTGTTGATTCACCCTATTATATTTCTATTTTCTATTTTGTCTACTCACTTGAATCTTTATTTTCTTCTTCTAGATTTGGGTTTAGTTTGCTCTTTTTCTAGTTTGTTAAGATGTAAAGTTTAATCATTGATTTGAGATATTTTTAAGGTATATTTTATTGATTAGGCTATTATACTTGTCCCATTTTTTCTCCCCTTTATCCTCTTCACCTGTACCACTTCTGCCTCCAGCATTCCTCCCCCACTTAGTTCCTATTCATAGATCTTACATATAAGTTCTTTGGTTTCTCCATTTCCCATACTATGCTTAACCTACCCCCATCTATTTTGTACCTATCATTTATGCTTCTTATTCCCTGTATCTTTTCTCCCCCAACCAACACTGATAACCCTCCATGTGATCTCCATTTCTGGGGTTCTGTTCCTATTCTAGTTCTTTTTTGTTGTTGTTGTTCAGTTGTTGGTAGTTGTGAGTTTGTTGTCATTTTACTGTTCGCAGTTTTGATCTTTTTCTTAGATAAATCCTTTTAACATTTCATATAATAAGGGCTTGGTGATGATGAACTCCTTTAACTTGACCTTATCTGGGAAGCACTTTATCTGCCCTTCCATTCTAAATGATAGCTTTGCTGCATAGAGTAATCTTGGATATGGGTCCTTGCCTTTCATGACTTCAAGTACTTCTTTATAGCTCCATCTTACCTGCAAGGTTTCTTTTGAGAAATCTGATGATAGTCTAATGGGAACTCCTTTGTAGGTAACTGTCTCCTTTTCCTGGTTTAAAAATTCTCTCCATATTTTAATCTTGGCTAATGTAATTATGATGTGCCTTGGTATATGCTTCCTTGGGTCCCACTTCTTTGGGACTCTCTGAGCTTCCTGGACTTACTAGAAATCCATTTCTTTTGCCAGCTTGGGGAAGTTCTCCTTCATTATTTATTCAAATAAGTTTTCAATTTATTGCTCTTCTTCTTCCCCTTCTAGTACCCCTATGACTTGAATGTTGAAATGTTTAAAGTTGTCCCCAAGTTCCTGAGACTCTTCACTTTTTGTGAATTCTTCTTTTTTCATTCTGTTCTGGTTGAATGTTTATTTCTTCCTTCTGCTCCAAATTGCTGATTTGAGTCCAGATTTCCTTCTCTTCACTGTTGGTTCCCTATATATTTTTCTTTACTTCACTTTGTATAGCCTTCACTTTTTCCTCTATTTTGTGATTATACTCAACTATTTCTCTGAACACCCTGATTATCAGTGTTTTGAACTGTGCATCTGATAGGCTAGCTATCTCTTCATCGCTTAGTTCTCTTTTTGGAGCTTTGATCTGTGTTTTCATTTGGGCCATAATTTTTTTGTCTGGGTGCACTTGTTATGTTATAAGGGGCAGAGCCTTATGTATTTGCCAGGGAACTGCAATGCACTTCACTGCTTTGTGGCACTGTATGTGTGGGAGTGTCAGAGAGTGAACAATGCCACTTGCTTGGCTCTCACCCCACTTTCAGTCATTTCCCCCTCTATCCACAAAGAAATTGGGCCTTTCTCGTGCTGTTTCCCAGGTGGGTTTTTATACGTTCTAGGACCCATGCGTCCCTCCAATGGACTATCCTATGAGACGGGGAGTTTCTCCTGCCACAGCAACCCCCACAAGTTTTTATAGCCAAGGATTTCAAGGCTTTATTCCCCTGCACTAGAACCCTGTATTCCATGGTCTCATTCCCCAGTTGTTTCTCCCATTTATCTGCACATGAATATGGGACCCTGGGTCCACCAGCCACTGCCTTGCCTGTCTGGTCTACCTTGCCTCACATCCTCTCTGCCCCAGCTATGCATCTCCACCCCTCCTACCATTCTGCATGAATGTTTCTTTTTTAACTCCTTGGTTGTCAGACTTCCATACAATTCAATTTTCTGGCAATTCTGGAGATTTTTTTTGTTTTTAAGCTGGTTGCTGTGCTTCTTTTGGTTGTATGAGAAAGCAAAGCCTCCATCTTGGCCAGAAGTCTGATTTGAGATCTTTTTTAATGTAAGCATTTGCAGACATAAATTACACTCTTATCACTGCTTTTGATGCATCACATAAATTTTGGTATGTTGTGTTTTTATACTCATTTGTCTCAAGATATTTTAAACTCCTCTTGTGATTGCTTCAATTCACCAGTTGTTTTAAGTGTATGTTGTTGAATTTTATATATTTGTGGATTTTCCAGTATTTATTTTGCTATTGATTTCAGTTTAATTAAATTATGATTGGAAAAGATACTTTGTATGAGTTCAGTCTTTTAAAATGTATTAAGACTTGTTTTACGGGCTAACATATAGTCTCCAATGGTTCCATGTTTATTTCTTTAATGACATTTAGAATTAAAAGAAAAAAAACAACAACAACAACTATTCGGTGATTATGCCAAACTGCAATATCTGAGAGAATAGTGCTCCAGAAGACTGCACTAATTTCAGACACCAGCTGAAAGTTGGGGTGTTTTCAGGGCCACCCTCATTGCTGACCACCTGGATACAAATTTAGAGGTGCTTAAGTTTTGATAATTCACGAGCGTGACTCACAGAACTCAGGAAAAAGTTATATTTAATTATAACAAAGGATTAAAAAAAAAGAACTGGCCAGTACACCAAGGTTTAGATATGGGAGAATTGCAAACAAGAAACTTCTGCATCTTAGTATTCAAAGGAATATTGCCAACCAGGGAAGGTGTCTCAAGCATTAGTGCCCAGAGATTTTTGTTTTTGTTTTTTAGTTTCATTATGTAGGCTGATTGAGTGAATCATTGTCTAACATGGTTCAATCTCC
Source organism: Anoura caudifer (assembly GCA_004027475.1). Taxonomy (NCBI): domain Eukaryota; kingdom Metazoa; phylum Chordata; class Mammalia; order Chiroptera; family Phyllostomidae; genus Anoura; species Anoura caudifer. Next base: position 39,497 of record PVKU01011336.1, on the reverse strand, counting down.
AGCATTCCTTCCCTTCCCAAAAGCCAGGTTGATATCATGGTAGCCCAAAGCACCAACCCTCTCTCATCACTTTCTCGCATTGCTAGCCTTTATCCTGAGTCATCACATTAACAAAAATTATCTGTGGGCCAATCATGAGTCACCTTATTAGTATAAAATATCAGGTGTTGTCCAAGAGACTCACCACAAATAATAAATACTCTCTTTCTAGGAGTTTAGAGGGTTTTGAGGTTGCCTCCTGGGAAATGAACAAAGGCATGTCAAATTATTTATTACACAGGTCTTTAAAAAAATCATAAGAGCCCTAGCCAGTGTGGCTTGATTAGAATGTTGTTGCATACACCAAAAGATTGTGGGTTCAATTCCCATTAAGGCATATACTTTGGTTGTGGGTTCAATCACCTGTCAGGAAGCCTATGAAAGGCAACCAATTGATCTTTCTCTCTCACACTGATGCTTCTCTCTCTTTGTCTCTCCCCCATTTCTCTCTAAAAGCAATGAAAAAATATCCTTGAATGAAGATTTAAAAAAATCACAATGAGGCTCTGATTATAATTTACTGAAAGTAATAGGTATAGTGAGATTTTTGGCTACACATTGTTGATTTTTTTTATATAAGAGCAAAGTGTGCATCTCCTCCTCTTATTCAGATTTTTTTGGGGGGGAGTGGTGGAACACTCATTAGAATGTAAAGCTTTTGCTTATTTCTTTTGAAGTTTATTTCTAGGGTATTTTCTGTCTTCATTGTTGTCAATGTTAAAGGTATCTTCTGAAGTTAATTATTTTCTTTATACATCCATTGCTTTTTAAAAATGATTCTAAACTTGCAAAATAATATATTTTGGGAAAAAATAAATATATGTAGTACAGTAATCTTTCCATAGTTTCTATATTCTGTACCTTATATTTATCTAATGATTCATTTAAGGTATTTTACAAGTCAACATATACATAATTTTTAATGGTTATTAATATTAGATGTTGCTATTACTAATTCTTTGTGATTTTTTAAAAGGACTTTAAGTTTTATTTTCAATTACTATTTATTCTTACAAATATTTTGCATCAGTGTCAGGTGTACATCATAGTGGTTAGACAATCGTACACATTACAAAGTACTCCCCCCAATATTTACAGTACCCTCCTAACCATGCATAGGTATTATAATATTATTGACTATATTCTCTATGCTGTACTTTGCAGCACCATGGCTATTTTGTAATTACCAATTTGTACTTTTAAATTTGTTCACCTTTTTCAGCCAGTCCCTAAACCTCCCTCCCCTCTGACAACCATCAGTCTGTTCTCTGTGAGTCTATTTCAATTTTATTTACTTATTTTGTTAGATTTCACATATTAATGAAATCATATAGTATTTTTATTTCTCTGACTCACTTATTTCACTTAACATAGTACACTCTAGTGTAATTCGTGCTGTTGCAAATGATGATTTCATTCTTTTTTATTTTTTGAATATTATCCCATTGTACATATGTACTACAACTTTTTTATCTGCTCATCTGTTGATCTGCACTCGGCTTGCTGCCATATCTTGACTATTGTAAATAATGCTACAATGAATATAGGGGTGCATATATTCTTTCGAATGAGTGTTTTGGATTTCTTCAGATATATTCCCAGAAGTGGAATCACTGGGTCATAAAGCAGTTCCATTTTTAATTTTTGAGGGCTCTCCATACTGTTTTCCACAGTGGCTCCATCAGTGTGCATTTCCACCAATAGTGCACTAGGGTTCTCTTTTCTCCAATCCTTGTGAGAACTTGTTATTCGTTGATAGCTATTTTGACAGATGTGACATGATATCACATTGTGGTTTTAATTTGCATTTCTCTGATGATTACTGATGTTGAACATCATTTCATATGTCTGTTGGCCATCTGTATATCCTCTTTGGAGAAGTGACTGTTCAGGTCCTATGCCCATTTTTAAATTAGATTGTTGTCTCTTTAGTGTTGATTTCTATCAGTTCTTTATGAATTTTGGATATTAACCCCTTATCAGATGAATCTTTCATGAATATTGAAAACATTTTTTCCACCTTTTTTATCACCCACAGATATGTTTTACATAGACAGGAAGGAAGGAAGAGAGAGAGAGACATCAATATGACAAAGAATCATCAATCAGTTGCCTCTTATGTGTGCCTTGACCAGGAATTGAACCCGTAACTTTAAAAAAAAATTATTATTGTTCAATTATAGTTCCTATTTTTCCCTCATTACTCTCCCCTGCCATACCCACCCCCACCTTCCACATTCAGTCCTCTCCTTTCAGTTGTCTTTGTCCATAGGTTCTTTATACATGTTCCTTGGCCTGACCCTTCCCCTTCTTTCCCCCTCTTCTATGGTCACTGTCAGTTTGCTCTTTATTTCCACATCTCTGGCCAAACCCGCAACTTTTTGGTGTACCGAATGATGCTTCAACCACCTGAGTTATCTGGCCAAGGCATCTGTTTGTTTTATTGGTTACTTTTTATTCAGTAGGTTGTGTTTTTATTTTGTTAGTTTCCTTTGCTATACAGAAACATTTTAGTTTGATGTGGTTCCATTTGTTTATTTTTATTTTATCTTTACATTACGAGATATTTCATAAAAAATATTGCTAAAAGAAATGTCATAGATTTTACTGGCTATGTTTTCTGCTAGGATTTTTGTGGTTTTGCATCTAACATTCAGGTCTTTAATGCATTTTTTAGTTTATTCTTATATATGGCATTATAAGACGGTCTAGTTTTAATTTTTGGTACTTACCTGTTCAATATTCCCAATTCCATTTATCCATTAGACTGTTTTTACATGATTTTATGTTCTTATTTCCTTTGTCAAATATTAATTGATCATATAGGTACTGGTATATTTCTGGGCTCTATTTGGTTCTGTTGATCTATATGTCTGTTTTTATGCCAGTACCATGCTGTTTTGATCACTGTGGGCTTATAGTACAGTTTGATATCAGGTACTGTGATATCACCAACATTATTCTTTTTTTTCTCAAGATTGCTGTGGCTGTTAGGGTATTTTTTGGTTCCATATAAATTTTTGGATTATTTTATCTAGTTTTGTGAAATAGACCTTTGATATTTTGATAAGTATTATGTTGAATCTAGAGATTCATTTAAGTAATATGGATATATTAATAATGTTAATTTCTCCTATCCATGAACACAGTATATGCTTCCATTTTTTTATCTTCCTCAATGTCTTTCTTTAGTATCTCATAATTTTCTAGTACAAGTCTTTTTTTATTATTGTTTAAGTACAATTGTCTCCTTTTCACCCCCACCACTCCCCTTCCTCACCCATTCCTGCCTTCCACCCTCAATCCTACCCCTTTTGACTTTGTCCATGTATACTTTATACATGTTCCTTGACAACTCTTCCCCTCTTTACCCCCACTATCCCTAAACCTCTCCCCTCTGGTTACTGTCAGTTTGTTCTTTATTTAAATGTCTCTGGTTATGCATTGCTTGCTTCTTTATTTTATTGATTAGGTTCCACTTATAGGTGAGATCATATACTATTTTTCTTTTACCACCTGGCTCATTTCACTTAGCATAATGCTCTTCAGATCCATCCACACTGTTGTGAAAGGTAGGAGCTCTGTCTTTCTTTCTGCTGTGTGGTATTCCATTGTGTAAATACACCATAGTTTTTTGGATCCACTCATTTACTGATGGGCACCTAGGTTGCTTCCAGCACTTGGCTATTGTAAATTGTGCTGCTATGAACATTGGGGTGCATACGTTCTTTTGGATTGGTGTTTCAAGATTTTAGGATATAATCCCAGCAGTGGAATTGCTGGGCCAAAAATCAGTTCCCTTTTTAGTTTTCTGAGGAAATTCTATACTGTTTTCCACAGTGGCTGCACCAGTCTGCATTCCCACTAACAGTGTACTAGCGTTTCCTTTTCTCCACATCATCCCTAACACTTGTTGTTTGTTGATTTGGTTATGATGGCCATTCTGACTCATGTGAAGTTATATCTCATTGAGATTTTAATTTACATCTCTCTCATGGTTAGTGATGCTGAGTATCTTCTCCTGTCTCTGGACCCTCTGTAAGTCTTCCTTGGAGAAGTGTTTGTTCAGATCCTTTGCCCATTTTTAAATTGGGTTGTTTGTCTTCCTGGTGTGGAGTTGTGTGAGTTCTTTATATACTTTGGAGATCAAACCCTTGCCTAAGGTATCATTGACAAATATACTTTCCCATACAGTTGGTTCCCTATTCATTTTGCTGATGTTTCTTTAGTTGTGCAGAAGCTTTTATTTTGGTGAAGTCCCATTTGTCTTTTCCTTCCTTTAAGTTCCTTGCTGTAGGGGACATATTGGTAAAAATATTGCTGTGTGGAATATTGGAGATTTTCCTGCCTATGTTCTCCTCTAGAAATTTGATGGTGGCATGACTTATGTTTAAGTCATTTATCCATCCTGAGTTTATTTTTGTGTATGGTGTAAGTGGTCAGTGAGTTTCTTTTTTTTTTACATGTAGCTGTCCAGATCTCCCAATACCATTTGTTGAAGAGGCTATTTTTACTCCATTTTATTATTCTGTTCCCTTTGTCAAATATTAATTAACCATAGACAATTGGGTTTATTTCTGGGGTCTCTATTCTGTTCCATTGATCTATGTGTCTGTTCTTATGCTGGTACCAGACTGTTTTGATTATCGTGGCCTTTCAATATAGTTTGATATCAGGTATTGTGATCCCTCAACTTTGTTCTTTCTGAAATTTGCTATGTCTATTTGGGATTGCTTGTGGTTCTGTAAATTTTTGAAATGTTTGTTCTATATCTGTGAAATATATCATTGGTATTTTAATAAGGATTATGTTGAATCTATAAATTGCTTTGGGTGGTATGGACATTTTGATGATGTTAACTGTTCCAATCCATGAACAAGATATATGCTTCCATTTTTTTGTGCCTTAATTTCTTTCTTCAGTGTTGTGTAGTTTTCTGAGTACAGGTCTTTTACCTCTTTGGCATGGTTTAATTTTAGGTAGTTTATTTTTCTTGTTGCTATAGCAAATGGGATTTCTCCCACTGATTTCTGTTTCTGATATTTCATTGTTTTACAAAAATGCCCTCAATTTCTGAATATTGACTTTGTATTTCCGTTTTGCCAAATTCTCTTATTAGGTTGAGTAGTATTTTGGTGAAGTCTATGAGATTTTTTATGTACACTGTAATGTCATCTGCAAACAGTGACAGTTTTGCTTCCTCCTTTCCAATTTGGATGCCTTTTATATCTTTTTCTTGTCTGATTGCTGTGGCTAGGACTTCCAATACTATATTGAATAGAAGTGGTGAAAGCAGACATCCTTGGCTGGTTTCTGACCTTAGTGGGAAAGGTTTTAGTTTTTGCCCATTGAGTATGATGTTGGCTGTAGGTCTCTCATATATGTCATTTATTATGTTTAAGTATGCTCCCTCTACTCCTGCTTTGCTGAGTGTTTTTATCATAAATGGGTGCTGTACCTTATCAAATGCTTTTTCCACATCTATTGATATATTCATGTGCTTTTTTTGTCTTTGCTTTTGTTTATGTAATGTATTACATTTATTAATTCATGAATATTGAACCATCCTTGCATCCCAGGGATGCATCTCACTTGATCATATTGTACGATCTTTTGAATGTATTGCTTGGTGCAGTTTCCAATATTTTATGAGGATTTTAGTGTCTATGTTCATCAGTGATATTGGCCTGAAGTTTTCTTTGTTATGTCTTTATCTGGTTTGGAGATTGGGATGATGCTGGCTTCATAAAAAGAGTTACAGAGTCGTCCCTCTTGTTGGATTTTTTGGAGCAGTCTGTGAAGGATAGGGGCTTAGCTTTTCCTTAGTGTTTTGTAAAATTCTCCTGTGAAACTTTCCAGTGCAGGGTTTTTGTTTGCCACGACTTTTTTGATTATTGCTTCAATATCTTCAGCTGTTATCAGTCTCTTCAGGCTTTCTGCTGCTTCTTCATTGAGTTTTGGAAGATTGTATATTTCTAGAAATTTGTCCATTTCACCCATGTTTTAAAATTTCTTGGTATATAGTTGTTTGTAGCATTTCTTACAATCCTTTGTATTTCTGTTGTATCAGTTATAATCTATCCTCTTTCATTTCTGATTTTATTTATTTTGGTCCTTTTTCTTGATGAGTCTAGTTAAAGATTTGTCTATTTTTTTTTATCTTTTCAAAGAACCAGCTCCTGGATTTATAAACCCTTTGAATTGTTCTTTTAGTCTCTATGTCACTTAATTCTGCTCTCAACTTGGTTCTTTCCTTCCTTCAATTCCCACCAGCTTTGTTTGTTATTGATCCTCCAGTTGTTGTACAACTAGGATTAGGCTGTTTATTTGAAATGTTTCTCTCTTTTTTAGGTAATCCTGATCACTATGAACTTCCAACTTATGACTGCCTTTGCTGTGTCCCATAAATTTTGGAATGTGGTGTGTTCATTTTCATTTGTCTCCAGAAACTTTTTGATTTCTTCCTTGATCTCATTCTTAACGCATTCATTGTTTAATAGCATGCTATTCAATCTCCATGAATTTGAGTGTTTTTGAGTTTTTTCTTGAGGTTAGTGTCTAGTTTCAGGCACTTGTAGTCCAAGAAAGTGCTTGCTGTGATTTCCATTTTCTTGTATTTGTTGAGGCTTCTTTTGTGTTCTATCGTGTGGTCTATCTTTGAAAATGTTCCATGTGCATTTGAAAAGAAAGTGTGTTTTACTTCTTTTGGATTAAAGTTTTATATATATATATATAATATCAGTTAAGTCCATTTGGTCTGGGGCATTGTTCAGCGCTGCAATATCCTTGTTGATATTTTGTACAGAAGATCTATCCATTTTTGAAAGTGGGCTGTAAAAATCTAGTGTAAGTGTGTTGCTGTCTGTATCGTTCTTGAAGTCCTCCAAGATTTTCCTTATATGTTTGGGTGCTCCTATTTTGGAGATATATATATTTATAATATTTGTGTCTTCTTGATGAATTCTTCACGAGTATTATGAAGTATCCATCTGTGTCTCTTTTCTGGCCTTTGTTTTGAAGTTTATTTTGTCTGATATAGGTATTGCAGGGGTTTTTTTCTTGCCTATTTGCTTGGAATATTTTTTCAACCCTTCACTTTCATCTATGTAGGTCTTTTTTCCTGAGGTGTGCCTTTTGTAGGCAGCATATGTGTGGGTCATGTTTTGTTATCTATTCGTCTACTCTATATCTTTTAATTGGAGTATTTAATCCATTTACATTTAAGGTTACTATTGATAGGTAGTTACTCACTTTTCCACTTTGTACCTATGTTCCCCTCTCTCTTGTTCTTTTTCTTCCTCTTCTTAGAGCAATCCCTTTAGCATATCTTCCAGTTCTGGTTTAGTGTAGGTGTATTTTTTCAGCCTTCTTTTGTCTGGGAAACTCCTTATTTTGCCTTCCAATTTAATTGAGAGCCTTGCTGGGTAGAGTAGTCTGGGTTGCAAGACTTTATTTTTCATGACTTTGAATATTCTTGCCATTCCTTTATGACTTGTAGTGTTTCTGTTGAGAAATCAGCTTCTAGCCTTATTGGAGTTCCCTTGCATGTTACTTCCTATTTCTCCTGTGCTGCTTTTAAGATTCTCTTTTTGTCTTTAAAACTTGTCATATTAATTATGATGATCTTGGAGTAGGACTCTGGGCTCATCTAGATTGGGACCCTCTGTGCTTCCTTTAGTTAAATTGCTTTTTCATTCCACAGATTTGGGAATTTTTCTGTCATATTTTTTCAAACAGGTTTCTTTATCCCATGTTCTTTTTCTTCTCCTTCTGATATTCCTATGATTCGAATGTTGTTGTGATTCAAATATTGAATGTTGTGGTCTTGCAGTACCCTTAAGCTATCTTCACATTTCTTTGTATTTTTTTGTGCTACTGCTCTACCTGGGTGTTTCTTTCTCATCTTCCAGCTCACTTATTCAGTCCTCTGCTTCATCCAGCCTGTTTGTAATTCTTTCTAGTGTATTTTTTATGTCAGAAATTGTATTCTTCATTTCTTCTTGGTTCTTGTTTATATCTTCTATTTCCTTTTTCATATTCTTTTAGTTCTCACTCAGTTCCTTGTAGTTGTCTGTGAGTTCCTTGAGCATCCTATCACCATTCTTTTGAATTCCATATCTGATAGTTTGCTTACCTGCATTTCATTTAGTGTTTTTACTATCAAGTTCTACATTCTTTTCTATTGCAGTTTCTTTTCTTTGTCTCCTCATTTTAGGTGACTCTTTCTTTTTTTTCTGATTCCCGATGCTCTGCTTTTCCAGCTGTTTTCATAAGGTGAGCTTCTGTGGTAGGAGTTCTGTGGGACTCAGTGGCACGGTCCCTTTGATCTTCTTGTGTGGATGCTCTAGGGTTGCCATTTCTTCCATTTGTGTAGGCTCTTTTGTTGTACTTGGGCTTTACCTGTTGGTGGCTTCTTTGCTGGTGGGTTCTCCACTTCAGTGGGTTTACTGGTATTCGCAACTCCCACCTCATCTTGTGTGTGATCAGGGACAGGGCGAAGGTGCAGTGGAGTAAGGCAGCAGGGGAGTATTCTGTGAGATTTAAAGTACTAACACGTAGAGAGAGATAGGAGGTCCTTAGGAGAAGTACAGCGATGTCTATGGTATTTCACCCAACTAGCCACTTTTTATAAAAGGTGAAAAAGGGATAAGACTCTTATTAGAAGGGTAAAAGAATGTGTGCTGATTCTAGAAAGCAGCATATTTATACAAGGGTAGATCGTAAGCTATAGTGAGAGTAAGGGGCAGAATCTTGGCGCAGTGTATGAGAGAATAAAGTTAACCACAACAGTAATAAAACTCAGTAAGATGATGAAATGGATTAAGACCAGGGAAGGTTGCTGTGGGATTTGGAATAACAATAATATGATAAGAAATATAGAATCTGAATGAAGATAATAATGAGTAAAAGACCAAGAGTAGTATATTATTGGAATACGAGTGAAGTGAAAAAGGAAAAATTAGAATGCAATATGAAAGGGAGAGTAAAGAAAATCAATCGAACAATGAAATCAAACAAACCAGAAAAAAACTAAATGGAAAGAAGTAAAATAATAATAATAATAAAATAAATAAAAACAAAAAAATTAAATGCAAGTTCTGAAGGATAGCAAGGTGAAACTTGTCTCGGGTGTTGGTGTTAGCCTTGCAACTTTTTTTTGGAACTGTCTTTGGTCTTCTCTTAGCTCCAGGTATTATTGTATTATAGTTGAGGGGGGAAAAAATGCCTTCTGCTGGCTTTAAACCTCCCCAACTGGTTTTGCTGGTTTTCCTGGATGCTGCAGGCAGAGGAGGCTGGGCTCCATTTTTTTTTTTCCTTTGCTGTGGTTCCATGAGGATGGGGGCTCAGTCTGGGCTACAATATTCACAGATACCCAGTTCCCATTCCACACCCTCAGAGCAATGTGCGGCCCACACTGTCCACTGCTCATATATACGAGACCGGTGCCCATTGTTCACTTAGTTGTGCAGCCTTTGATTAGTACATGAGGTACACTGAGTGGAGCAAATCATACCTCTCCTTCTCCCTCTTTGTTGGCCTGGGTCTGCATGAACCCCAAGTCCCTTCAGGGCCATTTAGTTCCCCTATTAAATTAAGTCTTTCTGGGTGCTGCTACCTCTCTGAGCCCCTGCTGCCCCCCTTTGATCAGTCTGTGAGGTGCCCTGTGTGATAGGAGATCACGTACCCGCTTTCCTCAGGCCTGGTTGCTTCATGCAAGCTCCTTGCACAGTGTCTGAGAGCCTTGAGTGAATTCCCCTTGTTTGCAGCAGGCCATCCTAACAGGCACCCGGCTTTCCACACAGACCAACTCTGACCAGTCCAGAGACTACCTGGTTCTTGGCCAGTAGTGGCCCATCTCTTCTCCCATCTCCAAGTGTGACCCAGCTTCCCAGTTTCTCTGGTGCTGTACCAGCCAGCAACCACAGTCCCAGCCAGTGTACACTGCCAGCTGTGTGTGTCTTACTACATCTTTATCCCCTCAGCAACTTTAAGCATCCAGGTCTCTCCTGGCGCTGGTCTGTAAACTCGCCCCTCTGGGAGCGGAGGGAGCTGCCAAGTTACAATCGCTGACCTGGCTCTCCTTCAAAGCTACTGCAGCAGCCACAGTCTCCAGTGCAGGGCCCAGGGACCCTCCCGTCAGCCTGCAAAATTTCTTTACCATCCGTTTTTATATATTCTCTGCATCCTTGGGCTTCCAAACTTCGTATCAGCTGAATTCTGTTGGCTGTTCACTGTGTTCCTTGGAAAATCAGCTAGGTGTCCCAGTTGGGTACACAAGAGCAAGTGGGTTTAGCTCCCACCTACCTTGCCATCATCTTTGAATACAAATCTTTTTGTTAAATGTATTTGTAGGTAATCTTTAGTTGACACAATTGTAAATAGGATTATTTCCTTATGATACTTCATTATTGGTATATCAAAATAAAACCTATTTCTGAAAATTAATTTTGTATCCTGCTACTTAACTGAATTTTGTATCAGTTCTAGTAGTTTTTGGTGGAATTCTTAGTGTTCACTATATACAATATTATGTCTCCTGCAAAAAATAATAGTTGTACTTCTTCCTTTTCAGTTTGGCTGCCTCTTATTTCTTCATTGTGCCTGATTGCTGTGGCTAGGACTTCCAGTACTATGTAGAATAAGAGTGGTGAAAGTGCACATCCCTGTCTTGGTTCTTATCTTAAGGGAATCTTTTTCATTTTTTCTTATTGAATATGATGTTACCTGTGGGCTTGCCACATATGGCCTTTACTATTGTGAGTTATGTTCCCTCTATTTCCACTTTGCTGAAAGCTTTTATCATAACTGGATGGTGGATATGGTCAAATGCTTTTTCACCATCTGTTGATATGATCATATGATTTTTATCTTTCATTTTGTTTATGTGATATATAACATTAATTTATTTGCAGACATCATACCAACCTTGCATGCCAGGAATAAATCACATTTAATTGTAGTGTATGATCCTTTTAATGTATTGCTGGATTTGGTTTGCTAGTATTTTTTTTTTTTTTTGAAGATTTTTGCTTCTATGTTCATTACGGACATTAGCCTTTAATTTTCTTTCATTGTAGTGTCTTTATCTGCTTTGGAACTAGGGTAATGCTGTCCTCATAAAATGAACTTCAGAGTCTTCCTTCCCCTTGAATTTCTTAGAATAGTTTAAGAAGGTAGGTGTTAGTTCTTCTTTGAAAGGTTGGTAAAATTTACCTGAGAAGCCATCCAGTCCAGGACATTTTTTTGGGGGGGGGGGTAGTTTTGTTTTTTTATTACTGTTTCAATTCTGTTCCTTGTAAATGATCTGTTTGTATTTTATTTCTTCTGGATGCAGTTGTGGAATATAGTATGTTTTTAGGAATTTATCCATTTTTCCCACATTGTCCAGTTGGTTGGCATATAGTTGTAATATTTTCTTATAATCTTTTGAATTTCTGTGGTCTCTGTTGTTACTTCCCTTTAATTTCTAATTTTACTTATTTGGGTCCTCTGACATTTTTCTTGATGGATCTGGATAAAGGCTTATCAATCTTGTTTATTTTTCAAATAAACATACCTTTGCTTCATTGAAGTTTGTTTGTTTTTTTAGAATCTACTATTTAAATTTCTGTTCTGATCTTTATTATTTTATTGCTTCTACTCACTGTGTGCTTTGTTTGTTATCTCTTTTTTATTTTATTTTTTTTAAGGTGCAAGGTTAGATGATTTACTTGAGATTTTTCTTGGTTTTGAGGTTGCTCTGCAATGCTATGAATTTTCCTCTTAGGACTGCTTTTGTTGTGTCCATATCTTTGGGATTGATATGATTTTCATTTGTTTCAAGGTAGCTTTTCATTTCTTCCTTATCTCATTGTTAACCCATTCATTCTTTAGTAACATGTTATTCAGCCTCTATATGTTTGTGTTTTTCAGAATTTTTTTTAATTGATTTCTTGTTTCATATCATTGTAGTTGGAGGAGATGCTTGATATGATTTCAATATACTGAAAATTATTGAACCTTCTTTTGTGGCCCAATGTGTAGTCTATCCTTGAAAATATTCTATGTGCACTTGAAAGGAGTGTATATTCTGCTGTTTGGGGGTAAAATCCTCTGAAAATATCAATGAAATCCATATAGTCTAGTGTGTCGTTTAAGGCTGCTGATCCCTTGCTGATTTTTATCTAAAGGATCTATCCATTGATGTCAATCAGGTGTTAAAATCTCCTACTATGACTGTATTATATAGTCAGTGTCTCACTGTATGTTCATGAAGATTTACTGTTTATATTTAAGTGCTCCTAGGTAGGCAGCATAAATGCTTATAAGGGTTATATTTTCTTGTTGAATAGGTCCCTTTTATCATCATGTTCTTCGTGTCTTATTATAACCTTTGTTTTAAAGTCTATTTTGTCTGATACAAGTAATGCTATCCTAGCTTGTTTTGTAATTTCCCATTGCATGAAATATTTTCTTCCATCTTTTTACTTTCAGTTTGTGTGTATCTTTCTTTTTTAATTGGGTCTCTTGTAGATAGCATATACAAGTGTCTTGTTTTCTAATCCATTCAGTTATCTTGTACCTTTTGATTGGAGAACTTAAGCTATTTACATTTAAAGTGATTGTTGATAGGTACATATTTATTGCCACTTTATTCTTTGTAACCTGTTCCTCTTTTTTTCCTTCTTCTTAAAGAAGTATTTTAACAGTTTTTGTAATACTTGTTTGTTTCATTTAATGCTTTCTTATCTTAGAAGCTCTATAGTTCTTCAATTTTAAGTGATCGTCTTGCTGAGTATAGTCGTCTTTTTTTTCTTTTTCTTTCTTTCTTTTTTTTTTTTTTTTTTTTTTTTTTTTTTTTTTTTTTTTTTTTTTTTTTTTTTTTTTTTTTTTTTTTTTTTTTTTTTTTTTTTTTTTTTTGGTCCTTGCTTTTCATCACTTTGACTATTTCCTGCCAAGCCTTTGACCTGAAATGTTTCTGATGAGAAATCAGCTGTCAGTTTAATGAGAGTTTCCTTTTAGGTAACAAATTGTCCTTCCCTTGTTCTTTTAAAGATTTTGCTGTCTGTCTTTAATCTTTGCCATTTTAATTACGATGTTTCTTGGTGTGGGCCTCTTTAGTTTCATCTTTTTGGGACTCTCTGTTCTTTCTGGACAGGTGTGTCTTTTTACTTCACCAAGTTAGGGAAGTTTTCAGTCATTATTTCTTCAAATCAATTCTCAGTCCTTTTGCTCTCTCCTACTTCTGGTACTCCTATGATACGGTTCTTCTTGTTATACTTCATGTTGTCCCAGAGATCCCTTAAACAATCCTTATTTTAAAAATACCATCTCTCTTTTTGCTGCTCTAATTGGATATTTTCTGCTACTTTGTCTTCTAAATTGCTATTTTGGATTATTTGCTTCATGTAGCCTGCTGTTGAATCTTTCTAGTGTATTCTTCATTTCAGATATTATATTCTTCATTTTTGCCTAGTTCTTTCTTATGGTTTCTATGTCCTGTTTTATGCCCACTACCTATTTTTAAAGTTCACACTGAGTTAATCCATTCTTACTCTGCATACCATGAGATATTTTATAACCATTGTTTTTGCCCTGGCTTGTGTAGCTCAGTGGATTGAGCGTGGGCCTGTGAACCAAAGGATCGCAGTTCGATTCCCAGTCAGGGCACATGCCTGGGTTGCAGGCCAGTTCCCAGCAGGGGATGCATGAGAGGCAACCACACATTGATATTTCTCTCCCTCTCTCCTTCCCTTCCCCTCTAAAGATAAAATAAAATAAAAAATAAAAAAGTATGGTTGCAGAAATCATAAATAAAATATTTTTTTAAAAAAAACATTGTTTTGAACTCTGTATCTAGTAGATTGCTTACCTTCACTTTATTTAGTTCTTTTTCTGGGATTTCCCCCTGTTCTTTCATTCTGGGCATGTTTCTTATCTCCTCATTTTGGCTACCTCTCTGTATTTGTTTCTGTGTATTAGTATATCTGCTATGCCTCCCAGTCTTTGTTTGGTGTCATTATATAGTAGGTATCTTGTGAGGCTCAGTTGCAGTCTCCTTCATCACCTGAACTAGATGACCCAGGAATGTCCCTTGTGTGGGTTATGTGACCCTCCTGTTGTATATGAGTTTTTATTGCTGTTGATCTTTAGTGGGTAGGGTTGACCTTCCAGTTGGCTGACAATGAGTATTGACTAAAACCATAGTTTATGAAATGTTATGCAATGGCTGAAACCATGAAACAAAATTTGTCACAGCAGGGTCTGGTGCCTACCGAGATTTTGTGTCTGCTATTTTTGGAATGAATTGGATTGTGCCTTGATGTTTTATGAGTCTGTCTAGCAAGGGACTCTGGTCCAGCTAAATATCAGGCATTGTCTGTGACTAGCCCTTGGCTACCTGTTTGGAAATACAAAGTGATTCACAGTTTGTGACTGCCTCTGCTGGGCCTGGGTGGGTGTGGGAGAGGCCAAGCTGTACACCATAGTTGGTTTTCACCAGTACCAAGCCTTGGTGCAGGCCAGCAAAAGGACCAAGACACCCCTAGATCTGCCTTTTCTTGATGGCTGACTGCTACTCTCAGTTACTAAAAGAGCCTCTGGAAGTATGCAAGTTACATGAGGAAGGTTTCTATGAATCTCCTGGTAGGAGCAAGTGGTGATCACCAGATTTACACATATTTAAACTCAGGACTAGTGCTGGTCTGAGGCAAAAGTCTCCAGGCACACCATAGCCAGGTGCCACCTGCTGGGTGTCCATGGGCCTTTGTGGCAAGGCAGGAACTCAGGGATTCATCAGGGTGAGACCACTAGCATTCATTAGTCAGGCCCAAACAGAAAATTTAGCTTTGTGAAGGGAGGGCTCTCTACTGGAATGGTGGCACTCATCAGACATACAAGAGAAAAATGGCCCTTAGCCTAAAGCTACACAACTCAGTTTGTCCTTGAATCTGCCTGGAACTCCTCAAAAGTCTTCCAAGAGAGTATGTATGTATGTATAGGTCTAGTCTGGCCAAAGAGCATAAGCTAGGAAGGTAAGGACCATTGAGAGTTGGGAGGGTGGTGCTAATGGATCTCTTGTCGGGGGGGGGGTCTCTCTGGTGAATGGCACAGGAGCCCCAGAACCACATACTTAGACTCTGACACACCCTGAATCTTCCTGGACCTCTATACCATGTGCCCAGGCAGCTTTCTTCTCTGCAGGGCATGAACTCAGCAGGGCCAGGTGACAGGAAATTAATAGGGTAGATCTAGTGCATTCCTCCAGGTCAATGCAGTATAGAGGCGAGTGCTCAATTTAGGAAAGATGGCATTTCTGTACAGTATGGGAAATACATTCAGCACAGGGATCATGGCAGCTGTCCCTTTAGCTCTCTCCTTGGAGCCACAAAACCCAGTGTGTACTCACACTACTCCGGTCTGCTCCAGTCTGCTCTCCCTCTGCCAGCCCAGGGTAGGTGGCTCAAACAAGATTTTGTGTGCTGGTTCTTTACGAGGGTATTTGGGTTTCTATAAGACTGCTGTCTCTCCCTGGAGGACAGAATCTCTTCATTATCACTGAAATAGGTTCCCTTTCTTCTCCTCTTGCCTCCCAACTCCCACTATGTTCATTAATTAGTAATTAGATATCACTCCTCTTGTGGCTCTCCATCCACTGAGTAAAAGTCAAATTGCTTAGGACGCCTCTAATGCTTAAGTAATCTTGTTATCCTTTATCTCATATCTTCTACTACTCCCTCCTCCCCCAGCCACACTGGCTTTCTTGTTATTCCTCAAAGGTACCAAATATGCTTCTACTTTAGATATCTAAGTAACTTTTTCCAAATGTCTAAGCAACTAATGACTTCCTTCAAATCTTTGCTTAAATTTTAACTTATTTTTATTTTTGTTCAATTATAGTTGTCCCCATTTTCCCCCCATTACTCTCCCCCTGTGCTGCCCACCCCCACCTTCCACATCCCGTCCTTTCAACCCTCCCATCCGCCTTTCAACCCTCCCGTCCACCATTGTCTTTGTCCATGGGTCCTTTATACATGTTCATTAATGACCCTTACCCTTCTTTCCCCTTTCCCCTCCTCCCCTTCTCTCAGTTTGTTACTGTCAGTTTGTTCTTTATTTTTATGTCTCTGGTTCTATTTTGGTCATTTGTTCTTTTTGTTGATTAGGCTCTACTTATAGGTGAAATCATATGGCATTTGCATTTCACTTCCTGGCTTATTTCACGTAGCAAAATGCTCTCCAGTTCCATCCTTGTTCTCAAAAAGGGTAGGACCTCCTTCTTTCTTTCTGCTGTGTAGTATTCCATTATGTAAATGTACCACAGGTTTTTGATCCATGCATTTACTGATGGGCATTTAGGCTGTTTCCAGCACTTGGCTATTTTAAATTGAGCTGCTATGAACATTGGGGTGCATAGGTTCTTTTGGATTGGTGTTTCAGGATTCTTAGGGTATACTCCCAGCAGCGTGATTGCCAGGTCAAAGGGCAGTTTTTAGGTTTTTGAGGAAATTCAATACTGTTTTCCACAGTGACTATACCAGTCTGCATTCCCACCAACAGTGTACTAGGGTTCTATTTTCTCCACGACCTTGCCAGCACTTGTTGTTTGTTGATTTGTTTATCATGGCCATTAATAAATATTAACTTATTAATGATTCTTGTCTTTGACTTCATCAACACTCCTCATCTCTTACCTGATTTTTAAAAATTTCTCCTCTAAGGATTTTTAAAAATTAATTTTAGAGAGAGAAGAAGGGAGGGAGGGAATTGAGGAAGGAAGGAGCAGGAGAGAGAGAGGGAGATAGCCATGTGAGAGCACTTAGTACCTTCTAACATACAATAAAATTTACTTAATTAGCACCTATTTTCTGTCTCCCAAAGAAAATAAGGTCCATGAAGTTAAAGATCTTTGTTTACTGTGATACTGAAAGCTTCTAGAATAGCACCTTTCACAATGTGAAGTGAATGTTCTTAAAAGAAGCAACTGTATGAATGGGGGTTATTTCAGTGCCTATATTATTCATACATGCATAAAGTTATAACTGAGTCCAGCCATCTTCTTAATTTTTCCTTTCTAAAAATTAATTTTCCATAATAGTCAACATACAAAATTATATTACCTTTAGGTGTGCGACAAAGTGATTAGACATTTATAGACCTCAAGAAATGACTGCCCCAATAAGTCTATTACCCATCTGATACCATATGTGGTTATCACAAAATTATCGACTATATTTCTTATGCTGTACTTGATATCTGTATAACTACTTTTTTCTTTTTTCTTTTATTTCCCTTACTTGAGGAGAAATATACAAAAACAATGTTACTAAGAACAATGTCAAAAAGTTTACTGCCTTTGTTTTTTTGTAGTTTTATGGTTTCAAGTCATATAGTTAACTCTTCACTCATTTGAGTCTTTTTTTAGATCCCACATAAGAAGGTGTTCTAGTATCTTTCTGCATGTATCTGTCCAGTTTTCCCAACACCATCAATTGAAAAGACTGTCTTCACCCCACTGTATATCCTTGCCTATTGTGTTATAGAATAATTGACCAACTAGGCATGGGTTTATTTCTGGGTTCTATTCCATTCCATTGATCTCTGTGTCTGTTTTTATACCACATATCATGCTGTTCTGATAATATTACCTTGTACTATAGTTTGAAGTCAAGTAGCATGATACCTTCAACTTTGTTCTTTCTCAAGATTGCCATGGCAATTTAGGGTCTTTTGTTGTTTAGTATAAATTTTAGGAATATTTGTTCTAGTTCTGTGAAAAATGCCATTGGTATTTTGATAGGTATTGCATTGAGTCTGTGGATTACTTTGGGTAGTGACAATGTTATTATTTTTATCCATGGGCATCTATATCCATTTCTTTGCTTGTATTTTCAATTTCTTACAGTTTTTCAAGTACAAGTCTTTTATTTTCTTGTTTTAAATTTTATTCATAGGTATTTTATTTTTTTTTATACAATTTAAATTGGATTATTTTCCTAATTTCTCTTTCTGATAGTTCATAAGTGGTATATAAAAATGCAATCAATTTCTGAATATTAATTTTGCATCCTGCTACTTAACTGAATATATTAGTTCTAAAGTTTTTTTGTGGAATGCTTTACTGTTCTCTCTATATAATAATATGATATCTGTAAATGATGACAGCTTTACTTCTTTCCAATTTGTACAACATTTACTTTTTTTTCTTGTCTGATTGCCGTGGCTAGAACTTCCAATCCTATGCTTAGTAAATGTGGCAGGAGTGGAGATATTGTTGATTTTTTTATCTTAAAGAAAAAAAACTTGCTTTTCACTATGTTATGATGAGTATGATGTTCATCATGAGTATGATATTAGTTGTGGGTTTTTCCACATGTGGTGTTTATGTTGAGGTATGTTCACTTTGTTCCCACTTTACTGAGAGTGTTTATTCCATAATTTCTTCTTGACCTGAGATTTACCTTACTGATTTTTTTTATAATTCTAACCATTCCCCACCAAGTTTCTGTATAACCTGTTTTTTTGTTTTTGTTTTTGTTTTTTATTACACACCTCAGAACTATGAAAGCCAGTGTTCTTGTTGGTTTCATTTGCTATTAAACTCACTTCACTTTATGTACTTTCATAAATGTACCACCTGGTACATAATAGAGGAGACATTTTTTCTTATTATTTTTCAGGCTGGGAATCTGTGTATGAGAGTGAAGAATTAACCCCAAAACAGGACATTTATGAAGCACAGTCATCTCAGAAGATAATAGAAAAACTTAGAAGCTATGGCCTTGAGTACTCCGATTTGAGAGGGAAATGGAAATGTGAGGGCCATTTTGAGAGGGAAACAGTGAATCACAATGCATATTTTAAAGAAGAGACAATCACTCATGAAGAAGCCCTTATTAATGAGAGAGGACAAGAATATAAGAAATCTTGGCAAAGTTCCCATGTGAACACACTACTTCATACAGAACAGACTGTTTCAAAAGAGGAAAAAATATATAAACATGATATACATAATAAAAGATTTAAAAAAAAATTAATGGCTAGTAAGCCCAAGAATATCTATACAGAGAAGAAACTTTTGAAATGTAATGACTGTGAAAAAGTTTTCAGCCAGAGCTCCTCCCTTATTCTTCATCAAAGAATTCATACTGGAGAGAAACCCTATAAATGTGTAGAATGTGGGAAGGCCTTCAGCCAGAGATCAAATCTTGTTCAACATCAGAGGATTCATACTGGAGAGAAACCCTATGAATGTAAGGAATGTAGGAAAGCATTTAGTCAGAATGCACACCTAGTTCAACATCTTAGAGTTCATACTGGAGAAAAACCTTATGAATGTAAGGTGTGTAGGAAAGCCTTCAGCCAGTTTGCCTATCTTGCTCAACATCAGAGAGTTCATACTGGAGAGAAACCCTATGAATGTGTTGAATGTGGGAAGGCTTTTAGTAATAGATCATCAATTGCTCAACACCAGAGAGTTCATACTGGTGAGAAACCTTATGAATGTAATGTGTGTGGGAAAGCATTTAGCCTTCGTGCATATCTAACTGTACATCAGAGGATACATACTGGAGAGAGACCCTATGAATGTAAGGAATGTGGGAAGGCCTTCAGCCAGAATTCACATCTTGCTCAACATCAGAGAATTCATACCGGGGAAAAACCTTATAAATGTCAGGAATGTAAGAAAGCCTTCAGCCAGATTGCCTACCTCGCACAACATCAAAGAGTTCATACTGGAGAGAAACCCTATGAGTGTATTAAATGTGGGAAAGCTTTTAGCAATGACTCATCTCTTACCCAACATCAGAGAGTTCATACTGGAGAGAAGCCTTATGAATGTAACGTTTGTGGAAAGGCTTTTAGTTACTGTGGATCCCTTGCCCAACATCAGAGAATTCATACTGGAGAGAGACCATATGAATGTAAAGAATGCAAGAAAACCTTCAGGCAGCATGCACACCTTGCTCATCATCAGAGAATCCATCTTGGGGTGTCACTCTTACCACCTAATTCAGTCAATCACCAAGCCCTATAGACACTATTATGAATGTTTCTTGGATGTATACTCTTTTTCCATCTTTAATATCACTCTAGTCTACTGTCCATCTCACCTGGATCACTGCTATAGATTTTCTAATAGGACTTCCTTTATCAATTTTTGGTTTCCTTAAACTTATTTCTCACCTTGCACCCAAAATGATCTTTTTGAAGTGTAAGAATACATACATCACTGCTTCCAGTTAAAACTTTTTGGCTTGCTGTTGTTTGCTAACATCCACAGTCTTTAACATTGTCTATGAGTTGCTTTATTAACTGGTTCTTTTGTACCTCTTAGCCTTATTCTATTTATTTTCCCTCCCTGGGCACTAAGCACTTCCTGGGATGAACACCTTAGATTCTAGAAAATTATACTCTACCACTGCTTTGGGGCTGTGTGACTTTGAGTAATTTTCTTAATTTATCTAAACCTAGGGTTTTCTTTAATTCTTAAAATAAGTATAATGTATCCCTATTTTAAATATAAGATACAGTACCTTATATTTTTTATCCACACCTGAGGATATGTTTTATGCTTACTGCTTTTAGAGAGAGAGGAAAGGGGAGAGAGAGAGAAATTGATGTAAGAGAGAAACATTGGTTGCTTCCTGTACATACCTGAACTGGGAATCAAACCCACAACCTAGATGTGTGCCCTGACTGGGAATCGAACCCACAACCATTTGGTATACAGGATGATGCTCCAACCAACTGAGATGCCCAGCCAGGGCGAGGATACTGTATTTTAGAAAGTATTAAATGAAATAATGTATGTTGTAAATTGATGCATATTAAGTAAAAATTTTGATTGTAAAGTACTTCATGTAGTGCATTAAATATAGCACATTCTTCCACACACTCAACGTATGTTAACTCACCCTTCATAGCTAAAACAAGATTCCTTAGTGGACAAAGTAGTCAAACATCCCTGGGAAGCAACAAGTCAGAATTGGGAAAACTAAAAATTTTAGAACATAAGTGGAGTCTTTGTACTCGAGGTGAGAAATATAGATACAGATAATAAAAATATAACACTTATAACCAGTTTTAGAACACTTCTAGAGAGAATGAATTGAGTAAACCAATTAAAATATGAGGATTTACTGACAATACAAAGCTTACATTTAGATTAAGTATTACAATTAACTCAAAAAAAAAAAAACAAAACAAAAAACCCCCCATAAACCTAGAAATTCATACTGTACCACAAAAAGGCACTAGGCCCAGGCCCAGGTACTTGTATGATTGCACTTGATCTCAGCCAAAAGGCCAAGAAGCGATAGGTAGTTGTATGACTGAATCTAGGTAATTTCAAAGCATCTAAACTCTTCCATGCTGTAGAAAGTACAATGTTTATAAATGTTTTTATCTAGTGATTGTAAAATTGAAATCAAAAGGGAATTTAGGGAAGAAAGCTACAGATTGTATAAATATATATATAACTATATATATATATGACTACAGAATATATATATTCTGAATATATACATTGTGTATATATATCCTGTAATTAAATATATATACATAATATATGTATATTTTCATGCAGTGAATATCGAGTAGCCACTATTTGAGTGACAGGCACTGTCACTGTTTCAGGCAAGAGCAGACAATGATGATCAATACAAAGACAATCTTCTCATTGAGTTAAATTCCAGAGGCTGAGAGTATTATACTTAAATTTAAGCATAAGTTTTCATATTCATGCTTAAATTTCATGCTTAACTGAAGAATAATGAAGTAAACTCAGGAGTATTATATAGTCTACACTGAAGAAACTCAAGATAACAAGTCATCTAGATTACTAGTATTCCTAATTCACAATTTACTGCATTTTGAACCATAATTTCTGAATGGGCCTTTTTGCCCTTTATTTTCATAAGTTCTGAAATTCATCTATGAAGTATGAATTCTTAAGAATGGCAAGAAAATTATTGAGTATGAGCTATCTGTAGAAATTTTGCATATGATAAAATTAATCATATTAGTAAAGAAAGAATGGATTTGGGGATATTAGAATAATTCATTATGTGTGTCACTAGCAGTAAGGGAAATGTAAATAAAACCACAATGAACTATTTCAAGATCATCACATTGGCAAAAGCATTACTTTGCCAATGATTAAAAAGATACACAGCAATAGGAATGTTCATACAGTGCTATTTGGAAGTAGTTGTGTTTAGGATATTTAGGCAATATCTAGTAAAGTTGAGGATGTTGATACTCTTTGGCAGATCATCCACACTTAAACTTCTAGCAGGGGTGTCCAAACTGCAGCCCGTGGGCTGCATGCAGCCCACCCAGCATTGCTGTGAATGCATGCCAACACTAAATTGTAAATTTATTTAAAACATTGTGAGATTTTCTTGTGATTACATGTCACAATGTATTTAATGTGTGGCCCAGAAATATCTTCCAGTGTGGTGCAGAGACACCAAAAGGTTGCACACCCCCACTAGAGTCTTCTCATGTTTTCAGGGACATGTACTTGAAGATCCACTTCAGAATTGTTTGTGAGATCGAAAGTTGAAATCAATCAAAATAACCATTAAGGTGAATGTAGTTAAAATGAATGAACTAATTTATACTTCTATCAACATGAACAACTCTCAAAAATGATGAAATTGAATTAGAGAGTTTTGTATGACACGGTACCACTTACTAATATAATGCTGGAAAACATGCAAATCAATATGCTTTTCTATTGCTAAATATCATATAGAAATAGTATAATAACATTCATGAAAATAATCATCAAATTCAGAGCAGTGGTAACCTGGGGAGGATGAATAATGAGATTAATCAAAGGATGCAAATAATCATTTATTTCTTCAAAACAGAAACAAGTATGGTAAATTCTAATTTGATAAAGCTGGTCATGGGTTTATAAGTAGGTTCTTAATCTCTGTATCTTTTGTATATTTAAACTATTTTATAATAAAAATATTTAAATAATGTTTGTTTTTGTCAGTTACTACTACTCAAGTGTGCTACCTATGTTGCCATTTGTATTCACCATTCTCTTTAGGACATAGCTCACATATAATCAACTTCCAGGTACAATCACTGTTAACAATTTGGTGACTGTCCTTTTCAGAATTTTTAGAGTGATTATGTTTTTACACTGAATGTTTTATAGCCTACTTATTACATGTTTTTCCCCATCATTTTACCCCTGACTTTCTTGAGGTATGACTGACAAAATTGGATACATTATTCAGGTGTACATCATGATGTTTTGATTTATTTATACATTGTGAAATAATTGCCACAGTCAAGCAAACAAACATGTCTGTTATGTCACATAATTACCATTTTGTGTGTGTGTGGTAAGAACACTGGAAATCTACTCTTTTAGCAAATTACAAGTATACAGTACATTATTATTAACTATAATTACCATGCTATACATTATGTAATCAGAACTTACTCATCTTACATCTGAAAGTTTGTACCCTTTGATCAATCTCTCCCCTTTGTCCACCTCCACCCTGTTAGTAACTACTATTCTCTATTCTCTGTTACTGAGTTCAACTTCTTATTTTGAAGGGTCCACATGTAAGTGAAATTATATGGTATCTGTCTTTCTGTGTCTGTTTTTTTCACTTAGCTTAATGCCCTCCAGGTTCATTCATGTTGTTGAAAATGGCAGGATTTCCTCCTTTTAAAGGCTGAATAATATTACACATTGTGTGTACACACACACAATTTTCTTAATCCATCTCTCTATAGACACTAAAGTTGTTTCATTTCCTTTGGATGTATACTCAGAAATAGGATTGCTACATCATATGGCAGTTCTGTTTTTAAGTTTCTGAGGAATCTTTATACTGTTCTTCATAATGGATGTAACGATTTACTTTTTTTAACCAAGAGTGTACAAAGGTTTACTTTTTTCACATCCTCTTCAATGCTTGTTATCTTTTGACATTTTTTTTAGTAACTACTCTAACAGGTGTGAAGTAATCATTCTTTGACTTCTTTGTGGTTTTGAGTTGAATTTTCCTGATAATTAATGATGTTGAACATCTATTTACATACCTTTTGGCCATTTGTACTCTTCTTTCATAAAATGTCTATTCAGGTCCTTTGCCCATTTTAAATTAGGATTTGGGGGGTATTGAGTTGTATTTCTTCTATATTTTGGATAATAAACCCTCATCAGACATATAACTTTCCAGTATTTTCTTCCACTTCATAGGCTGCCTTTTCATTTTGTTGACAGATTCCTTTGCTATACAACAGCTTTGTAGTTTGATTTAGTTCTAATTGTTTATTTTTGCTTTTGATGTGTCTTTTGGGTGCCAAAACCTAACAAATCATTGTGAAGACCAATATCAGGCAATATTTTCCCTGTGTGTTCTTATAGGAGTTTTATGGTTTCATATCTTTAAGTCTTTAATATATTTTGCATTATTTTTCATGTATAGTAAGTGTCTAATTTTATTCTTCTGTGTGTGGATATCCAGTTTTCCCAACACCATTTATTGAAAAGACTCTCCTTTCACCATTGTGTATTCTTGGTGCCTGTGTCAAAAATTAGTTGACTATATATGTGGAAATTTATCCATCATCATTCATTCTTAACATTTCCAGGGCACCATTTTTTATGCAGCATGAATTATTAATCCTCTGTTTTTTTAACCTAAATGTCTAGAGTTGTCATGGACTAATCACTAGCCTTTCAGAAGTCAGTTTTCTTAGATGTTAAAGGGAGATAATTCTGCCTTTGTCATAGATCTGTAATATGAATTTATCATAACCCATATTAAATGCCTAGCAGTCTTAATAGTAGCTATTAGTTTTTATAAAATATATGGAGTAGGGAAAAGGAAACAAAAAGGGAAAAGATGTAAATGGGGTGGAGACTGAAATTTACTTAAGGTACGTAACATATAGGAGCAAAGATACACTATACCTCTGGGTTTAAAAATGTTTGCCTATATTAATTTAGTTACTATGGCTATAATTAATATCCAGCAGAATTTTTATTTTTGAGTGCTTTTAGTAGTAGTTTTAGTGCCTTTAGTAGTTAAGGAAATAAATACTGAATTTAAATACTTTTGTCATAGGTTCCTAGGATCTGGAATATCACTGTACTGCTTAAATCTCATGCTCATAAATAGCTTTGAAGTAAGCTGTATTCTCCAAGCTGCCAGGTACTAAACAGGAATGTACTGCATAGACTTTAGACTGACAAGTGGATACAAAGGAGAGACTTTCCAAGTGTAAACTTTCCAGTACCTAATGCAACTCTCCCTACAAGTTGCATTAGGAACAACTACAAGGAACTAAGAGAGAACTACAATGGTATGAAAAAGGAAATAGAAGCTATAAACAATAACCAGGAAGAAATGAAGAATAAATATTCTGAAATCAAATACATACCAAAAAAATTACAAGCAGGCTGGATTAAGCAGAGGACTGAATTAGTGAGCTGGAATTCAAGGTAGAAAGAAACACCCAGAGAGAGTAGCTGCATGAAAAAAGACTAAAAAGGTATGAAGATAGCCTAAGGAAAGCACGACAACATGAAACACAACAACATTTGAATCATAGGAATACCAGAAGGAAAAGAAAAGGAGCAATGGATGGAAAATCTGTTTGAAAAAAATAATGACAGAAAATTTCCCTAACTGGGAGAAGGGAAAAGCCACGCAAGTTCAAGAAGCACAGAAGGTCCCAATCAAAATGAACCCAAAGAGGCCCAGTGCAAAACACATCATACATAAAATGCCAAGTTTTAAAGGCAGGAAGAAACAGGAAGTAACATACAAGGGAGCTCTGATAAGGCTAGAAGCTGATTTCTCAACAGAAATACTACAAGCCAGAAGAGAATGACAACAAATATTCCAAGTAATGAAAAGTAAAGGCCTGCCACCAAGACAACTGTACCCAGCAAGGCTCTCAATTAAAATGGAAGGTGAAATAAGGAGTTTCCCAATCAGAAGAAGGCTGAAAGAGTACACCTCCATAAAACCATCACTGCAAGATATGCTAAATGGACTGATTTGAAAAGATGAAGAGAAAGGGTGAGAGAGGAACACAGGTACAAAGGTAATAATGTGGCAATGAATAAGTACCTGTCAATAATAAATAAGTACCTGCCAATAATAACCTTAAATGTAAATGGATTAAATGCTCTAATCAAAAGACATAGGGCAGCTGAATGGATAACAAAACATGAACCACACACATGCTGCCTACAAGAAACTCACCTCAACAAAAGACCTATACAGATTGAATGTGAAGGGCTGGGAAAAAAATATTCCAAGCAAATTGATGGGAAAAAAACTGTAGTAGTAATACTTGTATCAGACAAAATAGACTTCAAAAGAAAGGCCATAAGAAGAGACACAGAAGGATGCTTCACAATACTCAAGGAAAGAATCCATCAAGAAGACATAAACATAATAAACATATATGCACCCAACAGAGGAGCACCCAAATACATAAGGAAAATTTCAGGGACTTCAGGAAATATATAGACAGCAACTCACTTATAATAGGGAATATGAATACCCCACTGTCACCAATGGATAGACTTGTCAAACAAAATATCAACAAAGATATTGTGGCATTTAACAATGCACTGCCTCAAATGCACAGTAACTGATACATATAGAAACTTTCATCCCCAAGAAGCAAAATACATATTCTTTTCAAATGTACATGGAACATTTTCAAAGCCAGACCACATGATAGGACACAAAACAAGCCTCAAAAAATTCAAGAAAAGTGAAATCATACAAGCATTTTCTCTGACCACAAGGGACTGAAACCAACCTCAAGGGAAAAAAAAAAAACTCAAAAAACCTCAAGGAAAAAAATCCTCAAAAACACTCAAACTCATGGAGATTGAATAGCATGCTATTAAACAGTGAATGGGTTAAGAATGAGATCACAGAAGAAATCAAAAAGTTTCTGGAAACAAATGAAAATGAACTCACAACAGATCAAAACTTATGGGACACAGTGAAGGCAGTCCTGAGAGGGAAGTTCACAGCCATACAGGCCTACCTAAAAAAGATAAAAACATTTCAAATAAACAACCTAATGCTACATATACATGAACTGGAGGAACAACAACAAAGACAGCCCAGAGCGAATAGAATGAAGGAAATAACCAAGAACAGAACAGAATTAATGACATGAAAAGAAAAATTCAAAGGATCAATAAATCCAGGAGCTGGTTCTTTGAAAAGATAAACAAAATCGACAAGACTTTAAGCAGACCCACCAAAAAAACAAAAGAGGAACCAAATAAATAAAATCAGAAATGAAAGAGGAAAGATTACAACTGATACCACAGAAATAAAAAGGATTGTAAGAAACTCCTGTGAACATCTATATGCCAAAAAATTTGAAAACCTGGGTGAAATGGACAAATTTCTAGAAACATATAATCTTCCAAAATTGAATGAAGAAGCAGAAAGCCTGAAGGGACCAATAACAGCTCATGAAATTGAAGCAGTAATCAAAACCTTCCGGCACACAAAGCCCTGGACCAGGTGGTTTCAGAGGACAATTTTACAAAACATTTAAGGAATAGCTAACCCCTATCCTTCTCAGACTGTTCCAAATAATCCAAGAGGGTGGAAACTCCTAAACTCTGGGGATTAGGATGAGGCCAGCATCATCCTAATCCCCAAACCAGACAAAGACAAAACAAAGAAAGAAAACTATAGGGCAATATCGCTGATGAACATTGACGCTAAAATCCTCAAGAAAGTACTGGCAAACCACATTCAGCAATACATCAAATAAGATCATACACCCTGATCAAGTGGGATTCATCCCAGGGATGCAAGGATGGTACAATATTCACAAATCAATAAACGTAATATATCACATAAACAAAAGGAAAGACATTTTCTTTTGTTCCAAAAAACATTCATGATCATATCAATAGATTCGGAAAAAGCATTTGAATGAGGTACAGCACCCATTTATGATAAAAACACTCTGCAAAGTGGGAGTAGAAGGAGCATTCCTCCACATAATAAAGGCCAGACATGAGAAGCCTACAGCCAATATCATACTCAACAGGCAAAAACTAAAAGCTTTCCCACTAAGATCAGGAACAAGACAAGGATGTTTGCTTTTACCACTTTTATTCAACATAGTATTGGAAGTCCTAGCCACAGCAGTTAGACCAGAAAGAGAAATAAAAGATATGCAAATAGGAAATGAGGGACTAAAACTGTCATTTTTTGCAGATGACATGATAGTGTATTTATAAAACTCTATAGACTCCATCAAGAAACTACTTGACCTAAGAAGTGAATTTTGGAAATAGTGGTATACAAAGTCAATATTCAGAAATCTAAGACATTTTGTACACCAACAATAAAACATCAGAAACAGAAATTAGGAAAATATCCCATATGCTATAGCAACAAGAAAAATGAAGTACCTAGGAATAAACCTACCAAGAAGGTAGAAGACCTGTACTCAGAAAACTACACAACACTGAATACAAATTAAGGCAGACACAAACAAATGGAAACTTATACCATGTTCATGGATTGGAATAATTAACATCATCAATTAACATAATGTCTATATTAGATTCAAAGCAATTTATAGATTCAACACAATCCCTGTTAAAATACCAATGATATATTTCACAGATATAGAATACACATTTCAAAACTTTATATGGAACCATAAACAACCCTGAATAGCTACAGCAATTTTGAGAAAGAAGAACAAAGTAGGAGGCATCACAGTACCTGATATCAATCCATAGTACAAGGCCACTGTAATCAAAACAGTCTGGCCCTGGCTAGTGTAGCTCAGTGGATTGAGGGCCAGTCTGGGAACCAAAGGATTGCAGGTTCAATTCCCAGTCAGGGCACACACTGGGTGTGAGCCAGGTCCCCAGTAGTGGGTGTATGAGGGGCAACCACACATTGATGTTTCTCTCCTCTCTATCTCCCTTTCCCAGTCTGGAAAAATTAATTTAAAAAAAAACTGTCTGGTACTGGCATAAGAACAGACACATAGATCAACACACAGGTCAATGAAATAGAATTCAGGGAAAAAACCCACGTCTGTATGGTCACTTCAAATTTGACGGGGTTAGAAGCATAAAATGTATTAAAAATAGCCTCTTCAACAAATGGTTTTGGGAGGTCTTACACCATACACAAAAATAAACTTTAGATGGAGAAAAGACAAATGTAAGTCACAACACCATAAAAGTCCTAGAGGAGAACATAAGCAGGAAAATCTCAGATATTTCACACAGCAATATTTTCACTGATATGTCCCCTAGAGCGAGGGACATAAAGGAAAGAATAAACAAATGGGATTTCATCAAAATAAAAAGCTGCACAGCTAAGGAAAACAGCATTAAAATGAAAGGAGAACCAACTGTATGGGAAAACATCTTTGCCAGTGATACCTTGGACAAGGGTTTGATCTCCAAAATATATAAAGAACTCACACTAGTCCACTCCAGGAAGACAAACAACCCAGTTAAAAAATGGGCAAAAGGCTTCAACAGATACTTCTCCAAGGAGGACATAAAGAGGGCCCAGAGACTTATGAAAGGATGCTCAGCATCACTAAACATCAGAGAGATGCAGATTAAAACCGCAATAGACACCACTTCACACTATTGAGAATGGCCATCATAAACAAAGCAGCAAACAACAAGTGCTGGCTAGCATGTAGAGAAAAGGGAACCCTAGTGCACTGTTATTGGGAATACAGACTGGTGCAGCCACTGTGGAAAACATTATGGAATTTCTTCAAAAAACTAAAAATGGAACTGCCTTTTGATCCAGCAATTCCAAAGGGATTGATGGCATCCTGAAACACCAATTCATAAGAATCTGTGCAAGCCAATGTTCGTAGTAGCACAATTTACAATAGCCAAATGCTGGAAGCAACCTAAGTGCCCCACAGTAAATGAGTGGACCAAAAAACAGTGGTGTATTTACACAATGGAATACTATGCAGCAGAAAGAAGGAAGGAGCTCCTACCCTTCACAACAGCATGGATGGATCTGTAAAGCATTATGCTAAGTGAAATAAGCCAGGCAGTGAAAGAGAAATAACATATAATCTCAAGTATAATTGTAACCTAATCAACAAAACAAACAATCAAGCAAAATACAACCAAAGACATTGAAATAAAGAAGAAACTATCAGTAACCAGAGGCGAGGGGGAAGGGATAATGGAAAAAAGGGGAAGGGTTGTCAAGGAACATATATAAAGTACACATGGACAAAGCCAAAGTGGGTAGGATCAAGGATGGGTTGTGGTGATGGATGGGTCAAAAGGTGGTGGGGGGGAAATGGAGACAACTGTACTTTAATAATAATAATAATAATAATAATAATAATAATAATAGAACAAAGGAGCAAAATATAACCACAGACATTGAAATAAAGAACAAACTGATAGTGGCCAGAGGGGTGTGGGGAGGGGAATAATGGAGGATAGAAGGTGTAGGGTCCTCAGAGAACATGTGTAAAGAACCCATGGACAAACCAAAGAGGATAGGTTTCAGGGTGTGAGGTGGGGGTTGTTGGGGTGGGGTAGAGGGGTAATTGGGGAATGGAGACAACTCTATCTAAATAATAAAAAAGCTTAGGAAAAGAAAAACAAAGAATTTTAAAAGAAGAGAAATAGAGTAAGAAAAGAAGCATAAGAGATATGAGAAAGAGAAGAAAAGAAAAAATGAAATAGAAAAGAATAAAGATTAAAAATAAGTGGCATTAGCCTCAGCAGATTGTTGTGCTCTGCAATCACTCTTTGTATATTGCTGTTTGTGAAGCCTGTTGGATTTTGCTCTGGTGTTGTCTAAAGCTGGCCCCTTGTGCCAGTCCTAGGCCTCTTGAGAGGTTCTTTGTTGTAAACCAATATCAGATGCTGTCCCCACCCAGTCCTTGGCAAACTGGTGAGAGAAAAGCTTCTAGTAAAACAGTGGGTGAGGCCTCTGGATCCCAGAATTTTTGTCTGCCTTGAGTCTTGCCCTTTGAATATTTCTGCTCCGAGTTGCTCTTCCTTCCCTCACAGAACTGCACTCACTGGGGGTATCCATGACCTGGCAGGAGTGGTTCAAAAAGCCTCTGGTGTGGTGCTGGCACCCTGTAAGGGGTGGGGTTCTTCCTCTTCTTGGCTCTGATTCTTTGTAATGCAATTACAGAGCCCAGCACATGCTCCTCTGAATCCTGAACAGAAGCCTGCCTGGAACACAGTTACAAAAACCCAGCTCTGTGTGGCTTGCCAACACAGGCCACTGGTATGAACAATTTTGTAAAACTTTTGTGTGGACATATGTTTTCATTTCTTTAGGTATATGAGTGGAATTGCTATATCATAGGTTATGGTATGCCTAAGTTTTTGAGTAACTGCCAAGATGTTTTCCAAAGTGACCATGTCATTCAAAACACCAATGTATAAGGATTTCCATTTCCCTACATCCTCTCCAATACTTACTATTATATAACATTTAGATTATAAACATCCCAGTGGATGTAAAGTGGTACTACTTGTGGTTTTGATTTCCATTTCCTTAATGACATGATGTTATAAAAGAGGCACCAGGGAGCTCCCCTGTCTTTTTCACTATGTGGGGACACGGTGAAAAGATGTGCATGTGTGAATCTGAAAGCAGGCCCTCATAACACCAGATCTATTAGTACCTTGATGGACTTTTCATTCTCCAGAATAGAGAAATAAATGTGTGTTGTTTATAAGCCATCAATAATGATGTTCTGTTACAGCAGCTCAACAAGATTAAGACAAGTTCTACACTTCCAGCCAAGATGGAGATGTAGGTGGACATACTGTGCCTCATTGCACAACCAAAATTAAGGACAACAAAGATTTAGAAACAAGAAAACCACCAGAACTCATAGAAAATTGAACTGTACAGAAGTCCAACGACCATCCATCCAGACCAGTAAGAGGGATGGAGTCGCAGCAGGAAAAAGTGGAGGTTGGTGGACCTGGGCACGCAGGCAGCAATGACTAGCAGACCCCAGATGCACAGGCGGTGGCTAGCAGACCCCAGGGCACAGGGTGGTAATGGGCAGACCCAGTGAGGCCATGAGAGGCAGCTGGCTGACCAAGAGGTCCCACATTCACACACAGATAATCCAGGCAAAGGGAAAGCGGCGGAAGGGACTGGAATCCGAGAGAGAGTGGAGAAAGTACCATTATTCCTCTCGGACCCTGCCCCCACATACAGCGTCACAACCCAGCAACTGGGCTGCCCTGCCCTGGGGAACACCTAAAGCTCTGCCCCTCACTATGTAACAGCTGCGACCAGACAAAAAGAAAGGCTCAGACGGGAGAACAAATCAAAACCCCAAAGCCAATTCATCTAAGCAACCAAGAGATAGCCAACCTATCAGATGCACAGCTCAAAGCCCTGGTCATCAGAATGCTCACAGAATTGGTTGATTTTGCTCACAAATTAGATGAACAAATGAAGGCTACAAAAATAAGTGAAATGAAGAAAAATGCACAGGAAGCCAATAGAGATGGGGGGAGGGGAACTGGGACTCAAATCAGTGGAGTGGACCAGAAGGAAGAAACAACCAAATAGAAAAGAAGGAAGAAACAAGAATTCAAAAAATGAGGAGAGGCTTAGGAACCTCCAGGACATCTTTAAATGTCCCAACATCGGAATTATAGGGGTACCAGAAGGGGAAGAGGAAGAGCAACAAGTGGAAAACTTACCTGAACAAACAATAAAGGAGAACTTCCCCAATCTGGCAAAGGACACAGACTTCCAGGAAGTCCAGGAAGCTCGGAGTCCCAAAGAAGGTGGACCCAAGGAGAAACACATCAAGGCACATCATAATTACATTAGCCAAGATTAAAATGAAAAAGAGAATTCTAGAAGCAGCAAGGGATAAGGGCACAGTCACCTACAAAGGAGTTCCCATCAGACTGTCAGCTGATTTCTCAAAAGAGACCTTCCAGGCAAGAAGGGGCTGAAAAGAAGTATTCCAAGTCATGAAAGGCAAGGACCTACATCCAAGATTGCTCTACCCAGCGAAGCTGTCATTTAGAATGGAAGGGAAGACAAAGTGCTTCTCAGATAAGGTCAAGTTAAAGGAGTTCATCATCACCAAGCCCTTAT
Organism: Anoura caudifer; assembly: GCA_004027475.1. Classification (NCBI taxonomy): domain Eukaryota; kingdom Metazoa; phylum Chordata; class Mammalia; order Chiroptera; family Phyllostomidae; genus Anoura; species Anoura caudifer. The sequence goes on along the minus strand of PVKU01011336.1, from coordinate 6,330 downwards.
TATAGGAAATGTTAAAGGGACTTATCTAAGAAAAAGAAGATAAAAATAGGACAGTAAAAAGACAGCAAACTCACTGATACTGACAACCATACCTAAAACAAAAGCAAACTAAGCAAACAAGTGGAACAGGAACAGAAACACAGAAATGGAGATCACATGGAGGGTTAGCAACAGAGGAGTAGGAGGAGGAGAGAGGGGGAAAAAGTACAGAGAATAAATAGCATATATGGTGGGTAGAAAATAGGGGGAAGGCAAGAATAGTGTGGGAAATGTAGAAGCTAAAGAACTTATGACACATGGACATGAACTAAAGGTGGAGAATGTGGGTGGGAGGGTGTGCAGGGTGGAGGGCAATGATGGGGGCAAAATGGGACAACTGTAATAGCATAATCAATAAAATATATTTTAAAAAAGAAAAAGATTAAGACAAGTTCTTTATCAGATGTTATTTGAAAACAGTTTCTCCCATTTTGTAGGTTTTCTACTTTCTTAATGGTCTGCTTGCAAACAGTTTTGATTTTTGAAGTTCATTTATTTTATGTTGTTTTTGCTTTTGCTATGTTAAGAAACCATTAATCCAGGTTACAAAGATTTATGTTTTGTTCTAAGAGATTTATAGTTTTAGCTCTAACATATTTCTGCAACAATTGATATAACCATATAATTTTGCTCTTCTAATAATGTAGCATAATACTTTTATTTAACCTCCACAAGGCAGATAAATTCCACTTGTCATGTTATATAATCCTTTTAACAGGTTGCTGAACTTATTAGCATATTATTATTGATAATATTGTGTTCAAGAAACGTGAATTTATCATAATGGGTATTGGCCTATAGATTTTTTTCTTGTAGTGTCTTTATTTTGCTCTGATATTAGGTTAATGCTGACCTCATTAAATGAAATTGGAAGTATTCTTTCCACTTTGTTTTTGGAAAGAGTTTGAGGAGTAATGGTGTTAAGTTTTTTTTTTAATGTTTGGTACAATTCACCAAGGAAACCATCTGGTTTTGGACTTTTCTTCATTTGGATTTTATTGATCAGTGATTTAATTTTTGTTGTTACTAGTCTATTCATAGTTTCTGTTTCTTCTTGAGTTGGTTTTTGTAGTTTGTGTATTTATAGAAGTTTGTTTGTTTATGATTGGCCTAAATTATTTGTAGTACTCTCTAATAATATTTTTGTTTCTGTAAAATTGATAGTAAAGTTGCTAATTTCACTTCTGATTTCAGTAAGTTGAGTTCTTTTTGTCTCTCTTATTTATTTATTTTTAAAAATATTCACCCAAGGATATGCTTTTATTGATTTTAGAGAGAGGAGAAGGGAGAGAGAGAAAAAACATAAATGTAATAGAGAAATGTTGGTTGCCTCTTGTATGTGCCCTAATGGAGGATAGAACCCACAACCTAGGCATATGCCTTGAGTGAGGATCAAACCCACAACCTTTTGGTGCACAGGACAATGCTCCAACCACCCAAGCCAGAATTCTCTGTCTCTCTCTTTTGAGTTGTCACTCTACCTAAAGGTTTTTTAATTTTGCCGATATTTTCAAAGAACCAATTTCTTCATTTTTTGAGTTTTACTTTTTTATTCTGTATTTTGTTTAAATATGCTCTTAATTATTTCTATCAATAGCTTTGATAGTTTTGGGTTTAATTTGTTCTTTTTCTAGTTTCATATGATATAAAGTTGAAGTATTGATTTGAGGTCTTCTTTTTTTTGAAGGCCATCGATTTTATTGATTCAAAAAAACTATATAGACACTTTTTTGGCAAAAGAGAAGTCAAATATAAAATGAACCAGAGGTGAAAGTGGGAATGAGGGAAGGGGCCAGGAATCCACTCAGAAAAGTTGATAATTATTGACCTGAAACTGGCAGGAGGAGAAGGAAGATGCATGTAAGAGCAAGAATTCAAAAAAAATTGAAATGATAAGAGAGAATGTCCCCAAAGACACAGAGGACCTCCTCCAGAGGACTCAGAGGACCAGAGGTGAGTCGACAGCAATAATTTCCTTTGTAGAGGACAAGGGTGGAGCCCCAACTCAGATGCAAACTCTAGAGACTCAAGACTGGGGTTAGGGATTGGGAGCTCCCCAGAGAGTATCACAAGAAGGCATCACACCACTCTCAAAGGCGTGCAAACCAGTCCCAAGACTGCTTTGCATGATGCCACATGTCTCCTTTAGCCATTTCCAGAAGAGGTATTCATCTTTTTTTAGCACCAGAAACTGGCCAAGGACCACACAGGCCTTGTCACAGCCCCTTCTTGCCCATGATTTCACCAATCCCAACCAGGTTCTCCACTGGCTGTTCCCCCATGGGCTCTGTTACAAAGTCTTTGTTCTCTTTAGAGGTTGTCATCTTGATCAGAATTAATTTCCTTTGTTCTCCAGACCAGGTCCTGCTCACCAGCAGCTCCAGCTCCCATAACATCTCTCTTCTTTTTTTAATGTAAATGTTTACAGTGATAAACTTCCCTCTTTGCACTTATTTTGATGCATCCTATAAATTTTGATATGTCATGTTCTTATTTCATTTGTTGCAAGATATTTTCTAATTTTTCTTATGATTTATTATTTTTTGTATTGTTTACAAGTATGTTTAATATCTATGTGTTTGTGGACTTTCCACTTGTGTTGATTTCTAGTTTTATTCACTGGGCTCACTGTACTTTATAATTCTTTGTATGTTGTATTTTCACTTTCATTCATCTCAGGACTTTTCTCATTTTATTTTTGATATCTTTCGTAATGCATTGATTTCTAAAGGTGTGTTAATTTCCATATGTATGTGAAATGTCTTCTTTTTCTACTATTATTTCTAGTTTCATTTTATTTTGATTCATAAAGAAACTTAATATATCTTTAGTCTTTTAAAATGTATTAAGACTTGCTGTATGATTTAGTATATAATCTATCTTGGAGTATATTCTATGTACATTTGAGAAAAAATCAGTACTCTGCTGTTATCAGGTAGAGTGTCTATTAGGCCCAGTGGGTTTATAGTGTTAATCCTCTATATTCTTAGTGATATTCTGTCTCATTATCTTGTTAATTATTAAAAGTTGAGTATTAAAGTCTTCAACTACTATTGTATAACTATTTCTACCTTCAATCATGTCTTTTTTACTTCATATATTTGGGGGCTGTGTTTGGTCATGTCACAGACTAAATATTTGTTTGCTTCCCAAATTCACATGCTCAAGTCTTAAGCCCCAATGTGATAGTATTGGGTTGGACAAAAAGTCTGTTTAGGTTTTTTTCTATAAAATACACATTTTTCATTCTTACCAGTAACTTTATTGATTTGGATACTTGGAGTATGTCAGCTATCTCCTGTTTGGTATAATATTGATTGTTCTCAGTGTCTTGATTTGATTGCTATCTGCTTCAACTGGTCTACCTGACTGTGGAGCATTCTCCAGTAAGAAATCTCCAGCATGAAACTTTGCAAACCACTTTTGACACATTTGATTAGTCACAGTACCTTCTCCATACACTGCACAAATCTTTTCCTTTTTTTGCATTTCAGTTGCATTTTTAGTAAAGTGTAAGTCAAATAGTAAAGTATAATTTGCAAAAATTGCGTATTTTTCTTCAATCTTTAATATTAAAATGGTTATGTATAAATTCACTAGTTTTGATAATTTTTAAATGTATGCTGAGATGACAGCTGTCATAATACAATCTAACAAAACTGTTTCAAATGAGTTAAAGACAACTAAATGCTCCTAGAGGCATCTTACAGAGAAAAACAAATGAACTTTTTGGCCAATTCAATATTTGGTCTTGGGGCCTTGGATGGTAATTAGGGTTAGTTGACATCAGGAGGGTGGAGAACTCATGATGGGGCTAGCTCTTTCATAAGAAGGGACATCAGAAAGCTTGTTCATTCTCTTTTTTCATGTTTAGACAAAGAAGAGGTCATATGAGCACACAGCAAGGAGGCAGCCATCTACAACTCAAGAGGAGAGCACTTGTTGGAAACAGACTGGCACCCTGATCTCTAAATTTTGAACTTTAAAAGTGTAAGAAAGTAATTTCTCTCTTGAAACCACTCACTCTATGATATTTTATTATGGCACCCCCAGCTGAGTAAAACAGTACATATATGTTTATAAATCTTTATATCTATTTGATGGTATGAAGGTTTAATTAATATCTGTGCCCAACTGCAGAGATAATGGAACAAAAACTTCAGTGATTATGTGCAAAAAGAATACACAATTTGCAAAAATAGTTATCATAAATCACTAAACAAATGGTGGCTACAGTCCTCAACAAGTTAAACTCAGCAGTATGTTGGAAAGAGAAAATTCTGATTTTCAGAATTACAGCTTTATATTACTTAAAATGTCCAGATATCAACATAAAAGTATACAGTATACAAAAAAATAGGGAAGTATGTCCCACTCATATGTATATGAATTTGACAGAAACCATCACAGAGGAAACCCAAACATTGGAATAACTAGTCAAAAACATTCAACCAACTGGAGTGACATCAGAAGGGTGATGGCACGAGAAATTCCCTTGGTCTCTCCCCTTGAAATTTTAACACTTTGTGCAACTATAATTCAACATAGGATTTTCTGCTCGATGCACAAACATCTCTGAGAGATTTGCACATTGAAACATCTGAAGGTGGACAAGTGGGAACAAATGGAGGTGAAAGGGGAGAAGAGATTAGACAAGACCTGTAGCCCAGAGCTCACTGTAGGGCTCAGCCTAGAAAGGGGAAGAATCTGGTTGTGGCTTGCACTTTCTTCAGCCACGAGGAAAGATTTAGTGAAAATTCATGCAGAATGAGCAGTAGTTGCAGGAATGAGCAGTAGTAGCAGCAGCTGAACCCAGTTACCTGGGCAGAGACAAAGCATAGAGATGCTGACAATTAGCATTTCAGATACACAAAGACATGGAGCCAAGCTGCTTTCTCCCAGTTTTTCAGAGTTCACCTTCCCTCAGCCTTCATATCAGTTTGCAGAGCATATCTACAAACCCATGAACTGGCACTACAGAAGTGCTTTTTCCCTTAGTGAAGGGCATGCACTTCTACCCATCCCAGCATTGGGTGGAGTTGCAGGGGAAATTCTGTGGAGGTCCACTGGTCACTATTGCTGGGACAGCAAATCAAAAGGAGGCAGTTGGATACGCCCAGTTCACCTTACACCCACACACTGTGGCTGCACTACCTACGGATTCTGGCTGTGAAGGACAGCACTGGAATTTCACGCATTTGGATCCTCATTGCCCACTGTGTTCCCATGCAGAGTTGGTTCCCTGGGACCAGAGAAACAGGATCACAAGAAAGGCACATACCTCCCAATGGAACACAGGGCACTTTCCATCACCCCACAGAGAGCTGAAAAGCCAGAGAAGTTCATGAGAACTAAAAATCCTATGATTCAGGGCCACTTACTGGAAAATAGAAACAAGTATTATTTACAAAAAATACTTCTTTGTATTAATCTGAGAGGAGCCACTTAAACATAAATGCCTAGACAGGGAAGGAATCCATAAAATACCATCAGTAATCAAGGTATCAGAGCAGCTCAGAAAGAAAATGGAAAATCTCCAGAAAATAAACACAAGGACATGGAAATGTGTGATTTAATGCCAGAAAATTCAAGATTGCACATTTGGAAGAACTCAGTGAGATGCAAGAAAACACAAAAAGGCAGATTAATGAACTCAGAAACAAATTCAAAGAACTAAATGAGAGTTTACCAAAGAGATTTACACTGGAAAAAAAAAAAAAAGAACCAAATAGAAATTCTGGAGATAGAGACCACAATCGGATAAAGAATGACCTAGTGTGAGACAGAGAAGATGGCGGCGCAGTAAGAGGATGCACAACCCTCTTCCCCCTTCACATAGGTGAAAAACCGGGCCAATTTTAAAATACTAAAGAGCCTGCTTTAAAGAAAGGAAGGAAAGGAGAAAGAGAGGGAGAGGAACACAGGTACAAAAATGGCAATGAATAAGTACCTATCAATAATAACCTTAAACGTAAATGGATTAAATACTCCAATCAAAAGGCATAGAATACCTGAATGGATAAGAAAGCATGACACACACATATGCTGCCTGCAAGAGACCCACCTCAGGACAAAAGACCTACACAGACTCAAAGTGAAGGGCTGGAAACAAATTTTCCAAGCAAATGGACAGGAAAAAAAAGCTGGGTAGCACTACTCATATCAGACAAAATAGACTTCAAAGGAAGAGCCATAAAGAGAGATCCAGAAGGGCACTTCATAATACTCAAGGGAAGAATCCACCAAGAAGACATAAACATTGTAAACATATATGCACCCAACATAGGAGCA